>BEDY01000003.1:0-216856 GCA_002335605.1 Prillingera fragicola
CCCCCTAACCCCCTAACCCCCTAACCCTGAAGTCTCCGGATTCCCGGTACACATGGGCAGGCAGTCGTCATCATTCAAGGGCAGAGTGGGCTGTAACAGCATGAGGAGGCGGAGCAGAGAGTACAGCCCCGTCGAGTCCATCCGCAGGGCCGCACACTTTAATCCGCAGCCCCTGCGTACCTGCGTATCATCATCTTGAGTGATCGTGGTCTTCTGGCACGAATCGTGGTCTTCTGGCACGAGGAGCAGCAGGAGCAGAGCGAGCAGAGAGGATAGCATTTGTGCTCGTTACCCCTTAACCTTCGGAGCGACGTACGCACGTCTATAGTCAAAGTGCGATGTATATGCACGCAGTGCTTCTGCAAGAGAGGTACAGCAGCAGCAGAGCATTGGTCCAGGGGTTGCCGAACAAGTAGGAGAATGTGGAGAGATTCCTGTTGCACCGCAATCCACTCGCTACTCACCATCAACATCCTCCTGCTCCTACTGCAATGCTCCGAGCGAGCAAAGACCGAGAACAGCCTTAAGAGCACCCAGCGAGCAAACATCCTCCCCTTCTTTCTCATCCATCCACTTCACCATGCTCATCACTCTGCTCTCACTCGCAGCAGTCCCACTCGCTCTCGCAGCCCCTGTCGAGCAGCACGTTAAACGCGCAACAAACCTCATCGACTCGGCGTCATCCCTCCAGGGCCAGACATTCGACTATGTCATTGCAGGCGGAGGCCTCTCTGGTGTCGTCCTGGCATCTCAGCTCGCAGCAGACAGCGGCGTAAAGGTCCTTGTCGTCGAGGCAGGCATCGACGAGTCAAACAACCCCGTCGTCACTGGTGAGTCCTGTGCCGCGCGCGTGTGTCACCAGCTAACCCATCGTCTAGACGCCGACAAGTACCGCCAGGGCTTCGACGTGAGTCACAAGTGCGTGCACAGGACGCTGACACTTCCAGGCTCCCACCGACTGGAACTTTACCACTGTTCCCCAAGAGGCGGCCAATGGCCAGCCCATGGACATCAAGGCGGGCCGTGGTCTCGGAGGCAGCACGTTGATCAACGGCATGGCCTGGTCCAAGCCTCACTCGTTCCAGATTGACGCGCTCGAGACGGTCGGCAACGAGGGTCTCAACTGGGAGACTCTCCAAACCTACATGCGCCAGGTCGAGACCCTCCACACTCCGTCGTCTGAGCAGTTTGCCGCTGGTGTGACTTTTGACGCGTCGTGCCATGGCTCGTCTGGTCCCATTGACGTCGAGTTTGGCGGCAGCGAGTGAGTTGCTTGCATCGTGACCCTGCTAACTCTCAGCATCCCCTCCGACCTTGAGCGCAACCTCAACCAGACTGCCATCAGCTTTGGCCTGCCCTACGCCTATGACAACACTTGCGGCAACCCCGCCGGTCTTGCCGTCATGGCCCACACCCAAGTGGGCAACCTCCGTATCGACGCCTACCGCGGCTACCTGCACGACAAGGACCTGCCCAACCTGACCATTCTCGTCGAGGCCAACGTCGGCCAGGTTCTGCTGTCCTCGGATGCCACCCCCCGTGCCACCGGCGTCGAGCTCCAGGACAAGTCGGGCAGCACCATCCAGGTCTCTGCCTCGCGCGAGGTCATTGTCGCCACTGGCGCCATCAAGACTCCTGTTCTGCTCCAGCAGTCTGGTATCGGCCCCGCTTCCGTCCTCACCGCCGCTGGTGTCCAGGTCCGCGTCGACCTCCCCGTCGGCCAGAACCTCATTGACCAGGTCACCTCGAGCAGCTCGTGGTCCATTACCGGCGCGCGCGGCGGCAACCAGGCCATCATCTTCCCCCGCTTTGAGGACATTTTCACTGGCGACAATGTTGCCACGGCTACCGACATGCTCAACAACAAGATTGATGCCTATGTCCAGGACGCTATTGCCAACGGTGCCGCGTCGTCCGAGGCTGGTCTCCGCACCGTGCTCGAGCTCCAGCGCGACTGGATCCTCAACAAGGGCGTCGGCATCTCGGAGAACTATGACTGGTCGTCGCCCGACACGCTCGGCTACGACTCGTGGTTCCTCCTTCCCTTTGGCCGTGGTTCGGTCAAGATTACCAGCAACGACAAGTATGGCAGCAACGGCTTTTCGATCGACCCTCGCTTCTTTGCCAACGAGTTTGACACGCTCGCCCAGTCGGCCACTGCCTGGTTTACGCGCCGCATGTCAAACGGCTCGCCACTCAACACCCAGACGACTAACCCCGGTGGCGGCCAGCCCAACGACGACGACCTCGCTTCGTGGACCACCTGGGTCAAGAACACCTACCGCTCCAACTGGCACCCTATCGGTACCGCTTCCATGATGTCGCGGGCCAACGGCGGTGTCGTCGACGCCCGCCACAAGGTCTATGGCACCACGGGTCTGCGTGTCATGGACGCGTCTGTGCTTCCCTTCCAGGTCTCGTCCCACCTCATGTCGGTCCTCTACGCGCTCTCTCTCCGTGCTGCCGACATTATCAAGGAGGACAACGCCGGCACTCCCCCCATTATCACCACGACCACCACCTCGACCACTTCCACTACCACTTCCACTACTACTTCCACCACCACCTCCACCACAACTCCCCCCATCGACCCTACCCCCGGCCCCGTTACTGCAGTCGCGCTCCACCCCCACGGCATTGCCGGCAAGTGCCTCGCCGTCGCTGGCACTCCCGCCAACGACGCCTCCGTCATCGTGACGACCTGCGACGGCAGCGCCAACCAAAAGTGGCAGCTCACCCAGGGCTCGACAACCGTCAAGCTCGCCGGCACAAACTTTTGCCTCGACTCGGGTGCGGCCGCCGACGGCGCCGCGGCCAAGGTCTACACGTGCTACGAGGGCCTCCCCGCGCAGCAGTGGACCTACTCGGGCAACTTTATCAAGCTGGCTTCGGCCAACTACTGCCTCGACCTGACCGACGGCTCGACCGACGACGGCAAGGTCATGCAGCTCTGGACCTGCTTTGCGGACAGCCAGAACCAGCTCTGGACCTCGGCACGCCCCCAGTGCCCTGCCAGCGCTCAGCGTCGCAGCCGCCGCTAGCACGCGCGTTTCATAGGACATTGCGCTCTCTGAGCGACTCATTTTCGCTGGTTATTGCAGTACCAGGTCGCACAATACCCATTATAAATTGCATGAATCCTCCCTTCGCACATTTCTATAAATCTAGAACAGCACACCCTTGACCTGCTCAATCTCTGACACCTTTATGTTGCGCACCATGAGAACACACAGACACGCAAGGCCCATGACGGCCGTTCCCGCAATGACCATGCGCGACTGGGCCGACGCATACGCCATCTCAATGGCGATACGCGTAGGATCCCCCTCGGGAAAGGACAGCTGGACCTCGAGCGAGTCGTAAATGTCCTGCCACATGTCGACCGTGTCCTCGGGCAGGTTGGCCTGCAGGAACGCGGGCAGAGTGTTGGTCCAGATGGCGCCCGAGACAGAGTTGCCGACCGCGCCACCAAAGTAGCCAAACAGACCGAGCAGGGCGAGCAGGGCTGCGGCATCGTTGTGGGATCCGGCGGCGAGGACAGCGACCTGCTGCACGAGCGTAAAGGCTGATCCACCGATGGCGATGAGGATCTGCGTGAAGACAATCCAGCCAATGCTGTGGCCTGGCTTGCGGAAGTGGATCATGAGACCCTCGCCAATCGTGTAGATGGGCACGCCGACGATGAGGACCCACTTGAAGTAGCCAGTGCGGCGAATGGCAAAGCCGACGACAAACAGCAGGATGGCAGAGAGAATGTCATAGATCGAGGTAATGTAGCCCGACGTGCTGATGGACAAGTGGTAGACCACCTGCAGGTACGAGCTAAAGTAGGAGGCCCAGCAGTAGTAGGCAATCTGCCACGTAAAGCCCAGGCAGCACGCACCGAGCACCGTGCGGTCGGTGAGCAGGCGGAAGGGGATGAAGGGGGTCGGGGAGACAAAGCGCTCAACAAGGACAAAAGCGATGAGGCAGACCACACCAACGACGAGCATGGCAATGATGTGGGCCGAGCGCCACTGGTCGGCTGCGGAAGCCGCGAGCGAGAACGGCAGCAGGAACAGGGACAGACCGGCCGAGATGAGAAAGATGCCGAGGACTGCTGTCAGCTACACTCGAGCATGGCGACTTACCATCAAACTCGATGAGATAGAACCACACCGACTGGCTAAACGTGCGGCCCGACTTTTCCTTGACCAGCACACCCATCTTTTGGGCGCGGCGCTTGTGGTGCTGCAGGAAGAAGAACATGGGCAGCGATACAAACGGCAGGATGATGGCAAACGCTCCGTAGCCCCAGCGCCAGTTGGACTCGTAGAACTTTTCGGCAATCTTGGGACCAGCGTAGGCAGTAATGATCCATGGCGAGGCCGTAAAGGCAAACGCCAGACCTCGGTTCTTGAGCTCGGACGTGTCGGCGGTGAGCACGTCGACCGAAAAGATGATACCGATGAATCCAATGCTGTAAAAGACCTGCCACTGTTAGCTCTCTTCTGCGCAAATTGGCTCACCTGTGCGGCGCAGTAGGTGTAAATGTCCTTGCAAGCGGCGCTGAGAATGAGACCCAGAGTAGCGAGCATAGCCATGCCGAGGTATCCAAACGAACGGTCCCACAGGTTCAGAATCTTGGCCAGCACCATGTAGGCGACCGCACTGAGAATGTTGGCCACCACCGAGATGACGGGAATGAGCGAGTGCTCGGAAAACTCGGAGGTAATGTAGGCCGCAAGGTTGCCAGTAATGTTGGCCTGGAACGCGTTGGTCGCATATGTCAACCAGAAGCTGGGACGTTAGCTCACGCGCATACGCCGGGCTTACAATACATAGATGGTCCTGAGCGACGTCTTGCTCCAGGTCTGGGTGAGCGCCTCGGCCTGCTGCACACCAGATTGGGCGGTGGGGTCGATGTCGGGGGTGAGATTGTTCTTCTCCTTGCCCTCAATCACACTTCCAGCGACGCTGGACGAACGAGCGCCGGCCGCCTCGGCAACGTTGATAGCTTGGTCCACCCTCATGATCCGTTTTACTCTGTCGTGGAAGAGTTGTCCATGTCGAGATCGGTTGCCGTCCTTTAAAAAGTAGACGACCAAAGTTGCGCTCACCGACTGTGCGGTTCATGTCTCGTTGCCGCCAGATGTCGGCCGGGGTACGCGTCCCATTGGCTCAAAGACGCCTGAACATTGTTTTCATAAACATTTTGCCGCGCTCAGCGCTAAAGCACGTGGAATAGCCCTGGAATCGAGTCATGCAGCTGCGCGTTATCTGCAGGGTTTGCACTGGAATCGGGGGAGTTGTCGCTGCCAAGGCCGAGTTGCGAGCAGATTTTGGAACCCACTGCAAGTCACCGGGTCGGCCGACTCTTGGCTCCGTATGTCCCGGTGCGCGTACATGTTCAACGACGGCGTCCCGGTGCGCTTTGCCGGCTGAGATCTCGGTCACGATCGTACCGCTGTCGGCGGCTGTCTGCCCACTATAGGAATCTCAGGAAAGTGTCGGTCAAGACTGTGGCCGTCGACGAAAAAAAGTCACAGGGTTGCGCAGGCTCGGCCGACGATTCCATTATCAGATTAAGCCCATCTGATAACGTAGCCCTCGTCATCGCTCACTCCTTCATCATGACCCCGACACAGCCATCACTCACGGGCACGTTGTCGCTGTACCAGCTCCCAAACTCGGACTGGCAGCGCAGACCATATTTCACATCAGCCGACACCACTGCAGACCGCGCGGTTGTCTTCATCGGTGGCCTGCATGTCGGGCTGTTTGACACGCCTTTCCTTGTGCCAGTGTCTCGAGCGCTTGAAGATGCCAAGTGGAGATTGTACGTGAGAGCATAGCACACCACTGACTAGCAGTGTGCAGATCTACTGGTCAGGCGCGTATAGCGGCTTTGGGACGGGGAGCATCAGTCGGGATGTTGAGGAGCTGGCAGCGCTCGTCAAGCACTTGCGCGCCGAGGGTGCGTCACGCATGTCAACTGCAGACTGACAGCAGGCGTAAAGACGATCATTCTCATGGGCCACTCGACTGGCTCTCAAGACGTGATCCGCTACCTCTCCTCCACTGGCACTCTCCCCAAGGTCGAGGGCGGCATCATGGTCTCGCCAGCCTCGGACAGGCAGTTCTTTGAGAAACACGAAGACCCAGACTGGAAAGCCAATCTTACCATCGCCCAAGAATTGGTCGAGAATGGCAAGGGCGACGCGCTGTTGAGTGAAGAGTTTGCCAAGGCTGCTGGAGCACGCATGACTGCCAGCAGGATGGTGGACCTTGTTGGTGTTGGGTGAGCGCGGACCATTTGCAGCGCTGACAAACAAGTGGCCTTGACGACTACTTTTCCTCCGACCTGCCAAATACGCCCGACGGATCAGCTCATGCTCACCCTCTGTCGACCTCGTTTGGCATGCTCGCGGCGCCGGCTCTCGCACTCTGGGCCCAGAAGGACCACTGCGCCATCATTCCCGATCAGCGGGATTTGCTACGACGCTGGGAGGTTGCTGCAGGCGGTAAACTCACATGGCGGGTGTTGGACGGGGCAACTCACTCCGTCGAGGAGGAGGACGCCCAGCATGTCCTTTGTATAGAAGTCACCGCTTGGCTGAACAAGACCATCCAGTGAACATGACGCACAACTGTAATACAATGCATAATCTATATCTATATCAACAGCAGCCCCTCCTCCTCCAGCTCAAACATGACCTTTCGCCAGTGAATCTCCTCCCCACTGGGCTGGGTAGCACGCCGCGACCACACCTCCTCCATGAGCCGCAGAGCGTTGCTGGTGTTCCCGTATATAACAGCTTCCTCACCCAGCCGCTCGATCCTGACACGGAAAAACTGCTGCAGCTGTGGTCCCTCGGCGTGGCACCCGCCAATGACTGTCGGGAAGACGAGGGCGCGTTCGGCGCCTTCGAGGGCGACATGGTCGAGCGCGAGGAACGCTTCGGCAACGTCACGGACAGCGGCGGCGACCTCGCTCACGCCGGGGAACGGCCCGTTGAGCGTCGTTGCGAGCAGCACGCGGGCAGAGTGAAAGAAGACGTCGCTGACTGCCCGGCGTTGGGCAGTGGGCACGTCGTCCGAGTCAAACAGGTGTCGTTCGCGCCATCGACGCTGGGCGAGGAGACGCTCGATGGAATTTGTTCGTTCCATGAGGTCGCGCATCGAGAGGCGGCCGACGCTCTGCGCCGTGTCCTTCCATTCTCCAAGCTCGATGATCTCTGCAATCGCCAAGCGCTGTTGTCAGCTACCGAGTGCTGGGTCCACTCACTGTTGTGCTGTCGCACCCCATGACAGTCTCCCTCAAAAGGTTCCCCATATCCTCCTGGCTCTCGTCATCAAGCAAAAGAACACGATATACAGTCAGAAACTGCGAAGCTACGCCCTCGGTGACGGATGTCATGATGTCGGTCCACACAAGCGGGTTCAGTAAATGTCCCAGCCGCTTGGCGATGGCGGAAATGGCCATTCGTGAACTATACCGTCAGGACCAACACCATTTCGTAGCACTCACTGTGGATCTTCGCTGTTCCAATGTTGCGATCCCTGCAGCGCCGCTGCCAACGACTTGCGACACAGTCCCACTGAATCTCGCCACCCTTTGCGGTTTCCTCCGTCAAAGAGGTGGAAACTTGTTACCGACATTGTGGCGACAATCATCTCGTGCGATCCAAAGTCGGTAAACGGCGCTTGCTTGAGACCCTGCATGCTCTGCTGGAGCGACGTCTCGGCCACCTCGAGGTCCGAATCCGGGCTGTCAATGGCCTGTAGCCTTGCTGTTGATGTCGATGGGAGTCCGCGGCGGCGCTCTACTCCCATATGGAGGGCTGCGAGGGCGATGAGGGACTCGAACACGAGCGAGTTGGTGAATGCTAGTGGCGTGACGAGATCGGAAAGCACCTTGCGTTCAAAGATCCACTGGTACGGCATGATCACGGTCAAGTAATGATGGAAGAAGCGCATGTGGTCCGGCGAAGCTGTAAACGACGTCCTCGACAGAGGCGATGGCTGCTGCAGCATAGGAAAGTGCGACACTTGAGCTTGCTGAGGCATGGGCTGGCCAAACCCAAGCAGCGCCAAAAATGCCGGATCAATCGTGGGACTGGAAGGGTAGGATGTGTACGCTGGTGTTGGTGCCATGACAGCATT
This sequence comes from Prillingera fragicola, assembly GCA_002335605.1. Classification (NCBI taxonomy): domain Eukaryota; kingdom Fungi; phylum Basidiomycota; class Tremellomycetes; order Trichosporonales; family Trichosporonaceae; genus Prillingera; species Prillingera fragicola. The sequence continues at coordinate 8,146 of BEDY01000003.1, forward strand.
GAGGTTGAGCACGTCTCCGCCGCCGAGGGGGTGCTCTTCGCGATCCAACATCGGTCCTTGCGGGACGGGGTACGATAAAAAATCTGACAGATCGCCGATGAGGTCCGCCGTCGTCGGTCTCTCTGGGTGCGACTGAGGTAGAGTTTGAGGGACATGCGGTTGCCTGAGCACCGGAGGCGGCTCAGGGTTTGCTGCAACTTGGTCAAACCCATGGCTTGCATTGGCCGGGCCTGCTCGTCGCTGCAGCGACCTTGCTGCCTTGTTGGACCAGAACAGCCGCCTCTTGGCCGACGTTGTGTCGGATACATCCTTGCTCCTGCGGGCGTGCGTCAGAGGCTGCCCTGGCACGGATGGACCTGCAACTTACAATCGAGCGACGACATTCTGAACAACGTCTTCCTTTCGAGTCCAGTCTGGCCGCTGCGTTGAGAAGCCGAGACACTCGATTCCGAGGCGAGTGCACGAGGCACAGACTGGGCGGGTCTCATCGCAGCGCTGCATGTTGGTTTCAAATTCTCATTGCGGCTGCACGGTACGCACCTTTTTCCTCAAACGACAAGTCAGACATCCAGTCTTTGTCCTTTTCCGTGTCTTGGCTCGGGCTGTGTGGTTGCGTGAGGTGGAAGGGGTGTTGGACGCTGCGCTGGGAGATTCGTATTCGTCTGATGGAGAGCTCATGAGAGGTATACTCTTGCGTGAGACGACTGTGACGATGCAAATGGTGGGGATAAAGTACAATCTGATAACATCAACACGCTCAAATGGGGAAACCATCCGGCAACGAGCGGAAGCATATTGTCATGAGGTGAGCATTAACCTTGCCACATCTGTTGCTGTTCAACAGCTCATCCTGCTCAGTATTGTACATCAAAACAACTCGTGGCATCCGTCTACATGTACAACTACAAATGCTTGACAACAAATTCAAGACTAGGTTCAACAACATCCTCCCACCAGGTGTTTCCCTCGGGCCAAGGTCCCTGGTGAGGCAACGCTTCAACATGCCCATGCTTCATACCGGGACATGTCCCAATCCTAGCCTCCACTCCAAACTCCACCAGCCTGGCGTACAGGCTTTCCATGACGGACGCTGGGAACAGGGCATCCTCACCCGCGACGATAACATATGTCGGCGGGAAAGACGGGTTGATGCGGCTCAGGGGCGAGTGGGGCGAGTATGGTGGCGCGCCGCCTAAAAGTAGCGGGGTATAAAGGCCATTGCCGAGCATCTGGCGTCAGTGAACTGCGGGGTTGGCAGCGGACTCACAGTCTCGATGAACACGAGCCTTGCCGCGCGGAGTTCTTCGGGTACAGGCTCGCCAATGGGACGCGCATCAAACGTCTCCCTCACAAAGTCGTCGTCCTTTCCAACATAGCTCGGAGGTGTAGGCCCATTAAATGGCCGGGTGGAACCCGTGGCGCATGGCCCACTAAGCAACACCTCCCACGCATCATCAAACTGCTTGTTTGACTGGCGCATAGCAGCCACATCCGCATTCGTTGGTGACCCCGGCTCATCCGCGAAAATGACTCCCGGGTAGTTGGGCACGAGGACGCGCAGAGGTGGCAAGGGCTGCGCAGTGTTGGCCGTCTCGAGGATATCAGCTGCAAGGAGGAGCACAAACGTGCCGCCAGCACTAGCGCCCCAGGCGCCGACGCGCATGCCGTCCACGCTGAACCCTAGACCAGCGTCTGCGAGTGCTGGATTCAGGCCGCTTTGAACAAAGCGGTATGCGTCGAGAGCATCCTCTTGAATCTCGTACAAGTTAACGCTGCGGACGTCAGCACTGTCCGTTATTTGCTACGCGGCACCACGTACTGAGGAAGCATCCGATACTCCACACTGGCGACGGCAATACCACGCTCGCGCAGCCACCGGATCTGGCGGAATGGAACCGATACCGAGGCGCCGATAGTGAACCCTCCGCCGTGAACATAGCTGCAAGACTGTCAATGTCTCTTCGGGTTGCGTCGCTCGGGGGCCAACTCACAGCATGAGCGGCACGGGCCCGGTCACAGAGCTAGTCGGCGCAAAGACGTCCAGGAAGCAGCCCCCGTTTTGTACACCTTTGATGGGCTTGAAGCATACTCGCAGATCCGGGGCAAAGGTTCGGTTGACTGGGGCGTCAATGGTGTTGAGGTCTTGTGGAGATGTGTCGACGGTCATGATTGCGGCTGTGGAGAGGATGAAGGCGGCGAGTTGGGCAAGGGTTGAGGCCTATTATAGGCTTGTCTGCCGGGCCGGTGGTCCCGGGGTGATGTCGCAAGACAACAGATGTGCACCGAAGGGATGTGGATGCGCAGTTGGCTGCAAGTGTTGATGGGCGATGGGAAGACTCAACATCCGAGCTCGTCGTCAGTCCGGCGTTCAACCGGGCCGACTCCCCGGCTCCGACATTTCGGTGTCACGTGGTTGAAGTGAGCAGTGGTCGAGAGGTGACAAGAACACTATGCATGTACGCAGGCCGTTCTTGGACCGTCTCTTGATCACCTCAGATTCAGTCTAAAGAAGGCACCGATTATGCAGTCAGTTCCCTTACAAACAACAAGAGGTGCTACATCATCGTTCTCAAGAAACGGTGTGCCACATTCATCTGTCGCTCAAAGAGTAATCAACCGTCACGCCCTGGAGCCTTTCCAGCTTGCAGTAGTGGCCGGAGCAATCATACTTGGATTCAAATCTTTCACCCAGACTCCGTACGACGAGGCTGAGGCGGGTGAGCTCCAGGGTGGCCGAAGAGTCGCTTTGAAGCTCTTAGGCCTCAGGCACATCGTTGTCAACATCGACTGGTACAGAGCATGCTGTAGGAGACCCATCAGTGCGTGGCTCATGTTGACAGCTGTGACCTCTGATCCGAGTATCCAATGATAAGCAGTGCATTTCTTAACCAGGACCCTAGGGACGATGGAACAGGCCGCTGTGCGCGAGCAGGTCTTCTACTCCATGTCGATGTTGCGAGGCACATTTTAGATCTTTGGACCTAGACCGTGTCTTTTCAGACTTGTGGATTATGAACCACTTGAGTTTACGACGACGGCGAGGACCGACCTAGTCGTTCGGCCGTTGAGAGAGATGACAACGCTGAGGTATAAAGAACTGTAGCGGCTAGCTGTCAAAAGCCTGGACTCTGTCATCACCGCCGACGCTGCCACCACCGCACCGCTGTGAACGGAGATGTGGCCAATCTCCGTCGCCGCGGCTGCCCCGTCTGCCAAGCGCAGCGAGCATGCCGCCCACCAACAGCACCGTCTTGTTGGCGTTGCTCCTTATCCAACACTGCATGGATGCAACAGTCTCGACGCATCGCCATCGCTTGTGAGCCGTGTCGCAGGCGGCGATCTCGCTGCGACGGGCAGAGGCCATGCGGAGTCTGTGCAGCTCGTGCAAACTCTACCTGCACCTACCAATCCACCGATCGACGGGTATGGATTTCACAGGCGTATGTTGGACGAGTAATCGAACACGAGCTCACATCCACAGCACATATCTCAGCCTCCTAGACGAGCGAGACGAGCTCAAGCGCAAAGTAGACGCCCTGGCTGCCAGGTTGGGAGACGGCGATGCACCAGCGGCTCCCCAAAGCTCGGTGCCCACTGTGGAATCGAGGTCAGTGGCTAGGCTGCGGCCCCCGGCAAGGTACTGACATTAACAGTACATCCGGCAATTCTGGGGCATCAGCCACGCGCCCGACAACAGAAGATGAAGAAGCATTGGAAGAGGCTGCTGCTACTGGCCGCCTGCTGACGGACGGTTATGGTGTTGCACGCTACATGGGCGACTCGTCGGGACCTGCCTTTTACTCTGCCCTCATGGAGGTGCTGCTGCTCGTTCTACCTCCCGGTCGCCCAATAGCAGTGCCGCATGCACCAACGTCGTATCACACACTCGACTCGCAACCGCTGCCCCTCAGCAATAGCAGCCCCTTTATCCTCCCTCCTTTGCAGCTCACTCGATCACTGGTGTCCGTCTTCTTTCAACACTGCGCAGATGTGTTTCACTTTGTTGCCCCGGTGGCATTTAACGCCGACGTCGACGCCATGTACGCAAGTGGCGGCACATTCCAGCCCCAGGGACCAGACGAGCTGTGGCGGCTCGCACAGCTGTATCTGGTGCTCGCGCTCGCCATGCTGCATGCCGGCGGCGGACCGCCCAATGTGGACGAGTACGAGGGTTACGCTATCCCCGGCATCGACTTTTTCGGCCGCAGTCTTGTACTAATTGGAGGGTTTAGTGAGCACTCGGGTCTTGATGCCGTGCAGGCCCTCGCGCTGGCTGCCTACTACCTGCTGTGCGTGGCCCACCGCAACACGGCGTACGCGTACATTGGCGCCGCCATGCGCACAGCCATTTCGCTCGGCATGCACCGAATTGCAAACGAGGGGGACGAGCACACACCGTTAGTGTTCTGGACAGTGTATATTCTCGACCGCCTCATTTCGTCCATTCTGGGCCGACCAGTCCAGGTAATGGACGACGAGATCTGCACCCCTAAACCGCACTCGCCGTCGCCCTCGAACCGCGCCGCGGGTCTCGCCGCACACGTCCGCATCGCCGAGCTTCAGACGGGCATTGTGCGCGATCTGTACGTCACATCGAGCAAGGACAAGACCCAGCGCCTCTTTTCAGTCTCAGTCGCCGCCCGCCTGTGCGCCGCGGCAACGGCCTTGCAGTCCGACCTGCGCCAGCATAATCTCGGCTTCCACAACCCGCGCGGCGAGCTCATTCTCAAACTCGCGTGCAACCAGACCATCAACGTCATCTGCCGCCATGCGCTCCTGCACGCTCTGCGCATGCGGTGGAAAGAGGGCTCTGAGCATGCGTTTGATTTGTTGGCCGATTCGCCAGGGAACAGGTCGGCTGGGCGCGAGCTCGAGAGCAATCTCGCGCGCATGTGCATGGAAGCGGTGGCTACCGCGCTCGACTCGGCGCACCTGATGGAGATTCTGTACCGCGCCGGCATGTGCTTGCCGTGGTGTTTCTTTGACACGCACTGCGCTTACAACGCCGGCGTAGTGCTGCTGCTGTCCAAGCTGGTGGACCTGTCGCCACCGCCGGAAATCAGCACCGAAGTCGCGACGGTCAAGAATGTCTTGACGCTCCTCATTGCTGGAGGCAACGAGTCGGCCCAGAGCTGCAAGTCTATCCTCGACACCATGTCCCTTGCGATTGAGCAAGCAAACACTCTGTTCCATCAGCCTGACAACACGAGAAAACTGCCCTCGGTTGCACCCGAGACGGCAAACGAGTGGGTCGAACTCTTGCAATCCCTCGGCATGTCGGTCTAGCTTCACTGCTATTGGTCGCGTCTTCTATAACTACTACTACTTGTACACTTTATATCCGTCCCGACCCCGCAACCTGATCGCGGAATGTAACGAGAGCCGAACTAGTAAACGCGCCTGGCCATGAGAACCAGTGCTTGCTGGTAACCACACCGGTATGGCGGTCCACAGCCTCACTAAACAGCCCGTCCCATTGCACCTCCCTGACCAGCTTGTCTAGCACGTGTCCGACGTCCTCGCCGCGCTGCGCCTTGATCACAAGCAGCTGCGCATCCCCCAACGGCCACGGGTCGCGGGTATGAACCGAACCAAGCCCACCATACTCTCCGCCGGGGAAGAATCCTTCCTCGTTTGCTTCAGAAAAGGCAAACGCGATCGTGTTCCGCCACTCGTCCGTCTCGAGGTCGCAGAACCCCCACCTCGGCGCGAGCGCCGTCGGCAAGTCGTTGGCGTCGTGGTACCACTGATACTCGCCCGTCGTAGAGGTGAGGTAGGCGTACATGCTCTTGCCCGTGGCTGGGTTGACGGCGACGAAATGCTCTAGAGTATCGGCGCGTACCCGCCGGGCCCACTCGGCGACGTCGCTGTTGATAGTACCGGGTGCGATGGCGTGCTGGAGCACCGAGAGGGACGACAGGGTGCGCCACAGGAGAATGTGGCTAGAGAAATGATAGGGGAACGCCACCAGGTCGTCGGCTGGTGTTTCGTCCGTCTTGAACAGCCACAGTTTCCGCTCGTCGGCGTCAAACTGGTGGTCCCGCAGCGTGGACAGGATCGTGTCGACGTGCCCCGCCAAGCGGGTTACGAAGGCGACGTCGTCGGGGGACTCGGGGGTCGCGAAGAGAGCGGCATACTCTGCGAGTTCGAGGAGGGGGTAGCACTGCTGATCGAGCTGAAATACGGCGTCTTTTGGCTCGCCGTTGATGAAGAATGACCTGCCCCAGTATCCCTTGGGACGGCGGGCGGTCTCGTACGCCCACCTTAAGTGGCCCTGCATTGCCTCTTTGAAACGCGCCTGGACGGCTGCCACTTGGCCTGGAAGGCAGACAGCGTCTAGGTGAGGGTACAGGTCGTACAGGAGTCGCAGCTGGTAGTAGTTGTCCCTGTTCCAGCCCAGCGGCAAACATGCGTGGTCGGCGATCACGCAGGTCCCGGCGTCATCGCCGTGGACAGTCAGGGGAATGCAGCACAGGCCGAGCATGTAGTCAATGTTGCGCAGAACAAGGTGTGCCAGGGCCTGGCCCCGGTCGGCCCCGCCGAGAAACGTTGCCATGAGCGGAAACGAGATGCCGTCTAGGGAGGATGAGATGTGTTGCGTCAATGTCGTCGGAGAAGGAAGGCGCGAGGCAGGTCTGGGTTCCGTGCGGTCCACTTTGTAGACGAAAGAAAAAGTGCGTTCTTGACCTGGGGCCAGGGGGCATTGCACCGTGTGGTTGTACTCTGTTGGGCCTGTCTTGCTGGTGGCCTCTTTGGGGGTGAGCGGTTGAGGCTCGTCGTCAATGAACAGACCAGCTTGGAGCGATACGCCGAGAAAGTGATTGTAGATTGCCACCGTAGCGCTGGCGACAAAGTGGTTGGCAAACGGGGGGATGGTGCACACGCCTTGAGGTGTGAGCTGCGCGTATGGCGCGCGATGGACGCTCAAGTGTCCGCCAAACGACACTGTCGCCTCCTGCGCTGCGTCGCTCTCATTCCGTGCCGTGATCGTATGCAACAGCATGCCGTCGCTCGCAGCGTAGCGCTCGGCCAAAGATACGTCGTTCACGACGACTCTTGTGGCCGGCCACGAGCCGCCGTCATAGCTCCACTCCTTGTCGGCGCTCCCAGTCGCCCCACCCACGGCGACAGTCATCCCGAACCCGGCATTGCCGTCCTCGACGAGTTCCAAAGCGCGCGCACGATATTTCCTCACGTAAGGCTGGTCGTAGAGCTTGTCCTCAGGGAACTGGGCCCATGGCGCAACGACTACCTGGCCGTGCACGGGGTCGGCTGCAAAGATTGACAGCACGCGGCCGTATCGTGATATACTTGCAGCGATGCCTGCGTGGCCAAAGTCTAGGGGCTTGCGCTGACGGCCTGACAGGACGGGGAGGGATTGTGTGTCATGGGTCATGGTACGGTGTGTGTCGATGGGGAGCAAAGTGTTGCTCGTGTGTCAGGAGGTGGAGTGAGCTGTTCTACGAGCATGGATACTTGGATAGTCAAAGAGAGACTGCGGGGCTAGTCGTATCCCCATGGAGCGAACTGCAAGAACATGTGGGTTGCCCATGAAATCGCGGCGGGAATGTTCATGTTTCCCGTCCGTCCAAGTCGTAGAGGCTACGACTATTTCCTTGTTTTACCGGCCGGCTATGTGCGAGCTCCTGGGGTGGGTGGGCATCGGTGTTTGCGTCGCTCGCTTCGATGCATGCATACTCTGGCGTCAGCATATGCAGACGACTGTTGTACCTCGGGCCTGCTGTTGATCACACGCATAGTGATCTTGGCCCCGCTTGCTGCCCTTCCTACTCCCTTCCCCCCCCTCCTGTTCTATTGTCCCAAATGGCTTGGCTGGGGTTTACACAAAACCCACAAGAACGCCACCAGTCTCGCTCTCACTCACCGCATTCCTCACATTCGCTCCCCCTCCCTCCCTTTCCCATTCACCTGCATGTCTGCACCAACAAGACAAAACCAGCAATGAGGGGGACAGTACTCTATTCCTAAAGTACTACGTCAGTCACTGGCCCACAACCGAGCATCGTCATGAACAAGACCACCAGCTCGATGAGCGATACCAAGGATGACGGCGAAAAGGGCGAGCTCTCGCCGAGTGTCGCCTCCCCCAGGCTAGGGGTTGTCCCAATGGGCGGCCTCGACATGTCACCCGAGGAGCGCAAGCTTGTGTGTACCGCCCTCTGGCCGAACGTGCACAGTACTGACATTCCTCGCAGCACCGCCGAGTGAATCTCAAGATGGACCTCTATGTCTTGCCGCTCATGTCGCTGCTGTATCTCATGAACGGCCTGGATCGCAGCAATGTGGGCAACGCTGCTACAGTCGGCTTTGCCAAGGACGTAGGCATGCCCGAGGACGCCATCAACAATGCGGTTACGCTCTTCTTCATCACCTTTCTCCTCTTTCAGCCCCTGTCTGCTGCGGCCGGCAAGGCTATCGGCGTAAAGTGGTGGATGCCGTTCTTGATGGTGGGCTGGGCAATGTTTACGATTGCTCATGCCTACGTCTCGTCGGAAGGAGAGCTCATTGCGTATCGTCTCATGATTGGCACGTTTGAAGCAGGATTCTACCCGTGCGCCGTCTTCTATCTCTCGTCATGCTACATCCGCTACGATCTGGCGTTCCGCATCGCAATCTTTTACGGCTCCTATGCGATTGCAGGCGCCTTCTCCGGGGTGCTCGCGTATGGCTTACTCCAAATCAAGGGTCGTCTCTATGCTTGGCAGTACCTGTTCATCACTGAAGGAGCCTTGACGGGATTCCTGGCCATCATTGCCGTCATCTGGCTGCCACTGCATCTTTCCACAGCATGGTTCCTCACGGCAGAGGAGCGTGCATGGGCCGCTGAGCGTATGAGGCGCGACACGGGCGGCGAGGACAACGCGGCCACAGGCATCACCAAGACGGATCTCAAGGAAGCGCTCAAGGATTGGAAGTTTTGGATGATCCTCCCAGGCAACATTGCGGCCTCGGTGCCCGGTCAAGCCTTTTCGGTCTTTCTGCCCATTATCGTCAAAGACCTCGGCTACTCGTCGTACCGCGCCAACCTCTTTGCGGTTCCGATCTACTCTGTCGGCGCCGTCGGGCTGTGGATCTTTGCCTACTCGTCTGACAGGTTCCGCGAACGGTCATGGCACATTATCGTTGCCCTGCTGTTTGTCATTGTCGGCCTCATCCTCGTCACCCAGCTCCCCACATCCAAGGGCAAGTATGCCGCGCTCTGCGTCCTCCAGATTGGCTCCTACACCGCGCCTCCCATCACCGTCGCGTGGCTCGCAGGCAACACGCCCTCGCCGGGCAAACGCGCGCTCATCCTAGGCTTCAACGGCTGGGGAAATCTTGCTGGTGTGATTGGCTCGCAGCTCTTCCGGCCCGAGTACGCGCCCAAGTTCGCGCTCCCCTTCTTTGTCTGCCTTGGTATCAACATTTTTGCCCTCGCGACGTACATCGTGTACCGGTACACGCTCATTGCGGTGAACAAGCGCCGCGCACAGAAGCTTGCGGGAATGACCCAAGAGGAGCAGGAGGTCGAGTTGTCCGACGACGTTAGGTTAGGGGACAAGAAGTACACGTTTGTGTACGCAACGTAAGGGTTTTGTTTATTCCATCAAGTCTCACAGGCGAGACTGTTGTACGTATGTAACAGGGTATGATATCTGGCACGATGCCAAGGGCAGCGAGTGGTCTAGTGACAACTGACCATGTCGTCTGAAAACTCGCACGTCGAATCATAGTTGGGATGCGTACCCGCTTGAGTCTGCAGTTGCCCCACTTCATACGGGACTTCGCCGTGGCACTGGGTGAGGCAAATGTTGTTGGCCTGGTTCTCCTCCAGGTAGCCCGCGATGCCGTTTGCAACGGGCCCGTAGTCGTCCTTGTTCATGTCCACACCGTTGTTGTCGCCCCCAAAGTCACTTTGTTTGTCAGCCACCAAGCACAATCACAATGGGCGTCGTACGTACGTCCATTCGTAGCTGACAGAGTTGCCGTCGTCGGTCTCGCCATCTTCCCCGCGCTGCTTGAGGCGCGACGAAGTAGGCTGAACCACAAGCCTGTGTCTCCCCGGGGCAGTCTGATTGTATTGGACCGTCTTGATCTCGACCTTGGCAAACTCAGGGTGTAGCTCAAGGGCATCGAGATAATGGCCAATGAAACGGTGGGCGGGGTGGGTTGAAACGTCGTCAAACTGATCGAACGGAAGCGAGAGCGCCTCAAACGTGCCCAGACCTCGACGGCGAGCAGGCGCCCATAGTCCGGCGGCGGTGAAGAGGAGGCCAAACAAAATGCCGGCCACGCAGGTGGCGTACTTGTGATCATCGCAGCCGTTCAGACCGCTCATGAATGAAGTCACTCCAATTCCTAAAAGCCCAACCTGACCTCGTTAGGGTTTGACACTTCAAGTTCCAAAACCCACCTTTCCTGTAACCCCCAGGTTCTTGAATGTTTTGAAAGGATTAAGGTTAACACGAGGCTGCAGCAAGGCTACCTCGGATGGCGCTCGAACAGCCACGCCCGTTTCGTGCGGTGTGGCATGGCGTTTCTCAGCAGCATAGTAAAGAAAGTTGGCGAGCACGATGCCGCCGACAATGCAGACGGTCATGAGGCAGGCCCATTCTCGGAAAGTGGGGCCTTTGGCTTTGACTTTGGTGCTACGGTCGGAACAGTCTTGACATTCGACGTCTTTGGGAAGCGGGTCGTATGCGGGGGGCGGGGAGGGAACACCCATGGTTGGCAGTGGTGTGGAGGATATGGTTCGCAACCGTCCTACATTGCCTGTCTTTTATAGCTCGCAGGACCAGTCCTCAATCGAGATGATATCATGTCGTTCAGCACGCCATCATTAGCTTTGACGAGCTAGTCTTGACCACTTCCAGTGGACGTGTGGTACACCAGAGTTCGAGGCTCGTATTGTGGCCGGAGAACTACGTTACTTGACAACGAAGTGTCCCGAGCCATTTCTTTATCAAAGGCCGTCGCTAATTCTGGTTCTGGAGCCACTTGAGTGCGCGTACCTTGGACTAGTATCAATGTTTGCGACGCTAAAGCGAAAGGATGGCGGAAGAGTGTCAAAGTACTGACAGCGCTGTTAGTCGACTGGTGATGGATGGGGTGTTGTCAAGTCGACATCTAGCACAGGTGCCAACGGACTAACGACGTCAGACGGTCTTTGAGATAGCTGTTCATAGGTGTATTAATAGATGCCTTACTCGAGCAGAGGTCGCTGGTCCTGGTCATCACGAGAAGGAAGCTTGGCTGGTATCGGCGCCCAGAGCCCAGCGACCAGCAAGATGACCCCTAGAGCGAGGCCTGTAGGGCAAGAAAGCTTGCGGCCAGCCTCACAACTATCCACCCCGTTCAAAAGACAGTACACCCCCGCTCCCAGTAGGATTACCTCAAGATCAGCCCCATGAGGAACTCGCCAGAGACACTCACTTTGGCCAGTGAATTGCCCTGTGTCCAGGTGTTGGCCGGGTTGAGGCTGTATCCTGGAGTCTCGTCTTCAAACCCCACCCGTGGAGGTGGAATCTCAAACGCCTGAGAAGAGTAGGATCCCATGATGAGCAGAGAGATGTTGCGGTGTTAGGATTGACAGCATGTTTGCCACCATGTCATGCGGTCCACACCGGCTCCAGCACGCAATCCTGAGCGTCAATGGCGATGATAAGTATGGCACGTGAGAGCCTTAGCCGCCGGACTAGTCCACTAGTGTCTCGTTGCGTTCCTCGTGATCGTCGCGCAGATGTGTCAATGGCCGAGCGGCAATCTAGATAACTGGAGATGCAGGCCGAGACGGCGAGTGAGGCCCACTTGCTGGTTATTCGTGGAACAATGAGTAGGCTTTGTTCCTGAAGCTAAATGAAGAGTGGGTCTGTCGAGGGCAGTCTGCTGCCTTGCCTATGACATGTTGGCCACTGAAGTAGACCTGCGCCGCATAGGATGGAGCATCTCAAAATGAAGATATGAGCTGGAGTGAGTGGATGATGGCCGAGTGGAGCTTTAACGTTCCTGTTGCCGAGAACAGGGCGGAGGCATCCTCCCGAGTCCTTACGATCCCAATGCGGAACAACCATGCATGCCGTCGTACGCACCACAAGCCCTTGCAAAGCATTACTCCGAGATGTGTTTGGTTCAGCCGGTCACGCTTTGTGGCACATGTAAGCCATGAACAGCGGCCAGATTCTTCTCGGAACAGACACGCCCGTCGCAGGTCCCCGCCGCAGTAGCCCCCAACTGGGTGGTACAGTACTGCGACGGATGCTGCAGTCTTCGGCGAGGCTTGGAGTGTCCAAAGCTAGATCTGTGAGGGATCAGGATCAGTTTGATTGGCATCGATGACGAGTCAGACCATTGATTCACTCTCCAAGGACGGTCAGTGTGTGTCCCTTATGCGCCTGGCTTTGATACTCGATACATGTATGCCGAGTATATGTGTAACCCATATACAAGAAATTAGACCCGATCTGTTGAAAGCGGGGAACGAGCAGCACGATACAGAGCCCAGAGACTAGGAGGGCACTTGGGCTTGAAAGGAAAGGGGCGCAAGAGCAACTACTTCTTCTCCGAGATGCTGACGACCGCGTCGTCTTGGGGCTTGTCCAACTTGCCGTCGCCGTGCTCGGCGATCGAGGTCCTGTCGCCCTCGATGCCCATGTGGGAAATGTCGATGCCATGCCTGACGAGGTACTCGCGGAACAGAGCATCCTCCTCCCTCATTGCGTCCGCCTTGACGTCGGGGAAGAAGAAGAAGCAGATTGTCGCCGAGAGGAGCGCGACACCCGAGCCGACGTAGAAGACACCAGTCTTGGCGAGCAGGGGGGAGGTCTCGGCGAAACGCTTCACCATGTAGTCAAAGGTGTAGGTACCGATGAAGGCGCCGCACTTGCCACTAGCGGCAGCGATAGCGTACAGCTGGCCACGCGCAGCTGTGGGACCGATAGCCTTGGCGGCAAAGAGACCAATGTTGTTGCCGGGACCGACCTCTCCCCACGACAAGAAGATGCCGTAGATAATGGCAAAGCCGACGATGCGCTTCTGGAAGTACTCGTAGGCACCCGAGAGCGCAAAGCCGAAGATGGACTGCATGACAAGACCAAAGATCATGCACTTCTTGGGACCAAGCCAGTCCGAGAACCACGAACCGACAAACGATCCGGGCAGGTAGAAGGCGTTGACGAGACAGCCCCATGCGAGGGTCTGGTAGAGCGTGGGGTTGTCACCGACGGCACCCGCCGTAATGTCACCGGCATAGTTGGAGAAGGGGTAGGTGATCCAGTCGTAAAGGAACCAGCAGAACGAAATGGCCAGGAGCTTGGGCCAGTAGCGCTTGATGATGAGCCAGTAGGGGATCTTGACGTTCTTCATCGCATTGTTCTTGTAAGCCTCGGGCTCATCCATGTAGAGACGGGCGATGATGAGGAGGAGAGGAGGGATGGCGCCGAGTGCGAGGGTACCACGCCAGACGATACGGAGGTGGTCCATGCCAAAGATCCAGAGAAGGACAAGAGCGACAAACCAAGCGGAAGCTGCGACGTTAGTTGTGGCTATAGCTCGAACACTCACGGAAGCCCATGTCAATCATAAAGTGGGTGGCCCACACGAAGAGACGCTGTTGGCGGTGCTTGGCAACGCCAGTGTTCTCGGTAGCCTCGGCGGCGGCGGTCGATCCACAAGGGTACTCGCCGCCAATGCCGATACCAACGAAGAAACGGAAAGCAATGACACAGTTGACGAGGACCTGGGGGGTGGGTCCGGACGAGCAAGCCATGAGGATCATGAACACAAAGATGAGAGCCGTGCACAAGAACATGCCGGGCTTGCGTCCGACCTTGTCAGAGATCCATCCGAACGAGAGCTGGCCGAGAATCACTGGCAGTGTCAGCTCAAACTTGGCTTATGGTACTCACTTCCAGCGAAACCCATGGCCGACGACAGAGCACGGTTCTGCTGTGCCTTGGGGTTCATGTCGGCATTCATCCAGGCTGGGTACAGCCTGGCCAGAATGGTGTTGACGGGCGAGATGGCGGCATTGGCGTAGCCGTCCGAGAACATTGCCGAGCCCTGATGCGCGTCAGTCACAGTCTTGCAGATCACCCACGGCCCGTGCACTATGCGGCGTCGCCGCAACCACAGGTGTAGCAGCGGTCAGTGATGCTTACGGCGGCAAAGATTCTGTGGCGTCAGCGTGCTGAAAAAAAAAAGCCTCCTGGAAGATGGCGCTAATGGGCAGCGAGCTACTCACGTTGCAGTGTTTCCCAGCCGGCGGCGCTTGCTGATCGCGGCGTCCATGTCGACGACCGTGTCACCGTCAGAGTTGACAGTCATTGTCGGCTCTTCTTTCTTGAAGAAACCCATTTTGCGGTCGGCTTTTGTGTTGGGTAGGTGGCAAAACACAAAACCCTTGGTCACACGAGTAAATGAATAGCGAGTGAGGTTGAGGGGATGAGAACGCAAAGAGAATGGACCCGTCGTAGCCGCGGTCAGATATGTCGTTTACAGACGTTCTTGGGCCGCCAGCGTCCAGTAGCTGGTCAGTAGGCGGAGCGCCGCAGGGGGGAGGCAGCTGATTGGGGTGGCCTAGCCTCCGTCCCTCGGCGCCGCTGTGCGTACGTCCTGAACCTGTCCGACCGACGTCACTTTGGGCAGCAGGCCGGCAGCGGCGGCTGACGCCGGACTTTGCCAAGAAAATTAAAAGCCAAACACGACCACTGCTCGCGCTATACATGGTGTACAAGGGTCAAAGTAGGCTTGTACTGTTGCTACGGCCCTTCTCTAGTCGTTGCAGATAAGTGTTTCAACGCACAGAGGGTGGCGTGGTGGCCAGTCTTCTCAGAGTAAGATCAAGAGATATGAGCCAGCCATGGGCTGTTACATGGTCTTGGCAGTAAAAGATCGAGGGTAACCAGGGCATTGGCGGTGCCTCGATTGCACCCAGACACTAGGGCAAGGGCCATGTGCTCTTCCCAGAAAAACCTCTTTTGCGCTGCCTCGGTTGGCATGTTGAGCAGTGCATCATGTGCTGAATTAAGGTCCATCCACTTGTGCCCGCGGTCTCGTCTGGACCGTTTAGAGCGTCGTTGGGGCCAATTGCAGCAGCAGGATTGGCGGAGCGAAGCGAGAACTGGTAGGACGGCTGGGCTGTGCAGTGTGGCCGACGATTATAACTGGTCCAAGCCGTAAACAAGCCGAGCGGGACTACAGGCACCCGAAGAAAGAGAGCAGAGGAAGAAAAAAAAAAATGGGAAACGGAGGCAATCGCAACAACCTCTGGTCTTGTGCCGTGTGGACACAGGAAAATCGCTCATAATTATTCGATGTTTTCGATTATCTCACGCGCACGTCTTTTATCATATCTATAGATTGCAGATTGCAGATGAAGAGATGTGCATAATGACGTGTGGACACAGCTTGCAACAGGATTGATACATACTGAACCAAAGGCTTACGTCAGCAGCTTCAGAATGCCTCCGGTTTCAGTTTGATCTGCTGATCTGCGGATCTGCAGCCGATCCTCGTGGGGAATGAAGCATGAAATTCATGACGGGACTCACGCGACAGATCGTTTCCTGTCCCCTGTCCAAGATGGGCGAACAGTGCAGAGTGATTGTGTCTGCACCGCAGCCTGTGGTTCCTACAGTTGCCAGAATGCACACCAACTCAAAGCACAAAGTGATTGAATAGGTATTACTTGCAATATCAGAGGACGTTGCTCTCCGGCACTGCGTGGCATTCGGCAAGTAATTGAGCGCAAGTGGATGATTCTATTGGGATCTCCGCCCATCCCTCCTATGCCTTCCCATCATTCATATCGGTGCTTTCATCACACAGTACATTGACATTCTCATTCCACTGCAGGCGGACGCAACGTTTCAGTTGGCAATCATGCCTGGCATCAAGCCGCCTGGCTTGCAGCACTTGATGTTTGATCCACCAGGGCAGAGCCCGGTGTAGAATTTACCACTGCACCCCTTGGAAGTGTCCCTGCAGAATCCCTTGCCGCCAAGGCAAGAGTTCATACGGCAGCACTTGTATCGTGCTGGACCAGGACAAAGTCCGCCAACATAGTATCCGGCGCAGTTGCCCTTGTTGGTGTCTGCACACCTTCCCCCCTGCCCACAGCTTTGGCCATGGCAGCACTTGACGTCGGCTGGGTCGTTGGGACAGCCACCACTAAAGTAGCTGCCGCCATTCGAGTCGCACGTGCTTGTATACTGACATACACCTGGCTGGTCAGTGCCAAACATGGCCAAGTTACTACGAACCGACCAAACCGCCGGGTCCCCAGCACATGTCACCGAGAGCGGCTAAAACTGTAGCAGAATACGCCAGAACAACGACGGATTTGAGAAGCATGGTTGTATAGTTGGACAAGCTTGGGAAGAAGAGTTGGGACTACCCATAGACACCTTTCGCTGGCACTTATGAACGACTTCGCGTCCATAACTCACGCACCAACCTCTCACGCACCCCCTGCTCATTGCACACCAAGCGTTAAGCTTCAGCGCTCTTACGAAACGGGAAACATCAAACGCAAGGAGTCTGGTGGGCATAGCCAAATCATAGGAAAGACTCCTTCATCACTGGGTGCTGCGGGGACGACATGAATTGCATGTGACCACAAGTTGATGTTTGTCGGTCGCCAAGACACTGGAGTTGTGACTCGTTGCTGGTCTGGAATTCTCATAGCTGACGTTTTTAGGCTCCCGTAAGGTATTCAGGCATTGCATCATGCAACCTCGGCCTCAAACTGCCCGTCTCTGCACATCCTGCTCATGCAACCTCGGCCTCAAACTGCCAGTCTCTGCACATCCTGCTCATCTGGTCATTGCTCGCGCAAAGTCTCGACGGCGTCCTCTTTGCAGCAAGGAACCACCAGGGGGTATTCCGGAAATTACGGTGTGGCTCACTCCCTCATTGGTTAGTGTCCTCTGATGCTCGCATATCCTCGTCTCGGTACAGGTAACATCACTTCATTTTCTGCCAAGACAGACGCAAGTTGTTCATTTGGAGAGGCTGCTTCAGACGTTGATTCACCCGCCGACGCAGCACTGGATATCGGAGCCACCCGGGCAGTACCCACGGTAAAATTTGCCGCCGTTGCACCCGAATGAGGTCTGCTTGCAGATACCAGTGCCACCGCGGCACCCTTGGGAACGGCAACACATGTAGTTGCTGCCACCTGGGCAGAGACCACTCTCCCAGAACCCACCGCACGAAGAGCCCGTGTCTCGGCATTTGCCGCCCCCACCGCAATTCTGGCCATAGCAGCACTTGATGTTGATCTCATCGTTGGGGCAGCCGCCACTGAAGTACTGGCCCCCGTTCGCGTTGCACGTGCTGACGTATTGACAAACACCTGTCGTGTGAGTGCCACACTGAAGCAGATACTCACCTACGTTGCGTCCGTTAGAACACCTATCGCCAACAGCAGCGAGTGCTGTGGCAGAGTAGGCAAGGGCGGCGAGGGATTTGAAGAGCATAGCAGTGGTATGGTATTCGGTTGTGAAACAAGATGGAATTGTGCTGAGGTTCGCCTTCCGGTGGCAGACTTAAGTACCATTCAAGTCCCACAATCCCCCCACAACGACCATGGATTAAGCTTCACCTCCCTTCAAATGTGACGGCACTCACAGTAGCACAGTAGTGAGTATTGCAATTGTTCTGGGTCACACGGCCACTTGAAGGCTCCCCGATGGCAGCTGGGTGCTCCGGGGAAACCTGCTGACATGTGCGTCAGTTGCACCGGATCTCGCTTGGGACTGACATGAGTCTAGGTTGTCGCCAAGGTACTGAATACTGTTCTCGCTTCTGGTCTACAAAGGTCAACTAGCTCACGTTGGCCGCCTCGGCTCGTGTGCTGGCAGTATTGCCTACACGCGTGATGTGCACAGCTTCTAAGGCATGTGTAACCTGGGACGCTGTTTTTCATATTGCTCCTCCAAGGACGTCTCCTGCTCTCTTAAGCGAATGGGCAGCCTGACCTGTACAGATGCCACAGTAGTACGGCAGTGCTGTTTCTCAGTGGCATTGCCGCGTGAACATGCGTGTTGCGAGAGCCTCACTGTATGTGGCAGCATGGTTGCAGATACGCTGGTTCCGTTGGCAGACTGACAGAAGGTGGCGCAACAGCGGTACACTGCGTTTCTCTGGCTATAGGAAACTGTGTCGTAGCTGTGTGTCCGTGCCCCATGTTACTGTACTCGGGGACTGACACGGTCAAAGTTACTTTTTCCTGTTTCTTCTGTTAACCGAAGAATGAACATTAACTTCAGAGTTTAACCACAGGGAAAGGCTGGACAACGTTGAACATGGCTGGGCAGGACGTGCAGTTGAAACAGAATGCCCAAACCTTGACCAGGAACATTCCGGCGATTGGCTGTGCATGTGCGGTAATCGATGCCGTACCCCACACTGCACGTCCTTGATGTGCGTCAGAAGTGCCTTTATGTTGGAGTTCATTTCTCTCATGGGCATCATGTGAGATCGCGATGGATGTGGCATATACAGCCTTGTTGCAGTACTCCGCATTGCACGGAGTCGAGACACACTCTCACGGAAGCAGCCGGAGACCGCTCCACCGGACGACATAGCAGAGGTTAAGTTCGGGCTGCGGCTTCGCCCCACGAACGGTCAGGTGGCATTGTTTCGTATGCACAGTTAGCAATGCGTTGCCTTGAAAGTCTAAGCCTTTCAAGCACGTCTCAGCCACTGAACGCCACTCCCGCCACTACGGAGTCGGACAGCCGGGGTTTATTCGTAGTTCCGGGGTTCTCGGTGGTAGTGATGGGTTGGAGGTTGTATCGGGCCTGAATGATAGATGGTTTGCGTTGAACTGTATCATAGGCTGAGGGCAACTCATCATGAGACCAATGTCGAGAGTCAGTGTGTTATTGAGTTCTCCTCCCTATTTCCCGCTCAGTCGGCTGAGGCGATGAGAGATGGTTAACAGGAAATCAACGTCGACGCTAAAACGAGACTGAAGAGACGAGGAAAGCAGTGCGAAATCGAGGTGTGTGGGTGCAGTGTGATTCTCGATTCGTGCGAAATTGATGTGTGGGTGCAGTGTGATTCTCGATGCGATCAACGTCGATGCAGGGCAGATGCCGCTGGCGGCCGCTGTCTGGGTGCCGTGTCGGGCTGTATCCCAATTGTTTGGCAGTTGACTGCATAGTCGCATCATGAAGAACAGAGTGTTCAAGGAAAGAGGACCAGCACGACAATGAGAGACACGGAAAAATGCCACATACCGTTCCAGACAGCCGGCGGCCGGTGGCAGTGGTGCCTGACCCTGAACATCCGTGATCTGCATCCGAACCTGTCGATGCCAAAGAGTACATACATGTGCCCACCATGTCCTTCGGCACACTCATTGTCGGCATTATAGGCTGTCATAGGCATTGCCTTTGCACCCACTCTTCTTGGCAGTGGAGCCGTGAACAATCAACCCTTTGTTGACGCCGCTCACATGCTCTCACGATATCTCGGCAGACGTTGCCGGGGGCAGCACTGCGGGGCTGGGGCGTGCTCGGTGGGTCGGGGCCGGCCAGTCCATCATGTGCAACGCATTTGGGGTATTTGAGGGGGATAAGACACAAAATTACATCGTTGCAGGCCCTGGTTCGGCTTTCATGTGTGGGGCAGCTCGATAACGAACCTCACATCTCCCCACTCGGGGCCGAGGAGTGGAGGTGCACTTTGGTGTTCCTCGCGGGTAAATCTACTAACTTGTAGATGTGTGTCTGTGGGTGGCGGAGGTCAGGCTTACCTGATCCCCAATGCTCTGACAAATGGTGCAGCCCTAGATAGATTGTCTGCCTAGGGTTGCCGGCTGTCTGTGCAAGCGTGCTATGAAACGAAGACACACTAAGGGACTGGCTCTGCATAGCATCATGGGTCATTGTTCCAGAAGGCTGAAATCGTGGCAATGTCTTGCATTGGGGGGATGAGGAATGCTCGTTTTCACCGACCAAACCCACTTGCCTCCCCAGGAGCTATTTTGCGCCTCGCTGGTATCGTATCATACCAGTTACTCGAGGTACCGGCGCCGACGAGCTTGTTCGGTTCGCAAGTACGCGCTCTATCCGTCCATTCCCCGCACGTTGACAGGTTAAACTGCGAGATTCAAGATCACGTTCGCTGGGCATCAGTAGTGGGTTTGGCATGAGGGTACGATCCGGGAAGCGAGCTGCTGCCCGACAAAAACGCCCACAACTGCCCTCCTAATAATGCATCGTTAGGAATAGATGCACACGTTCATGTCATCGGGGTTGTTCCTCTGCTTGTGTATTCATTCAGGTCGTTGGGGAAGCGCAGAGAACCAACATGTTCGTGAAAGTAAAGTCGCCATACGGGTGCCACAAAACCTCGAGCAAACTCGCCATACTGAATGCGTCTCATTATGCGGCTTTCATTCATGTACAATGAAGTTGGCCGACGTGTGCGTACTCATAGGCACAAACCTTTGCACCCACTACGGGGCCGCCGATGCCGACCCGAAAGTAGGTGTTGCCATGCCAGTCAGTGCCTATTGTCCAGTGGCCGAGGTGTGCACCAGAGACGCCACGGAGTTGCCCATGTGTCATTGATTGCGAAGGGTGTGGGGTCCCTTCCCACCACCCCACACACCCACGGCGCTCCGCAATTTGACGCAAGAGGGTGGGTTGCTGGATCCTGGGACGTTGGCAGTCACCAGCACCGCCGAACTTGCGACCCCAGAAGTGGTCTGTGCCAAGGCTTCGCCAAGATGAGTGGGTGTATTAAGCCCCGCACTGTACACGCCGGTTACGCCACGGATATCGCGCAATCAAGCCACGGGCTCGTCTAGGTGCTCGTCTCGCCTAGTGAACCCTGGTCGCTAAAAGGTGCATATGCAGCTGCTGGGCAGCTTGCACGTTCGGAGGCTTTCCGGGTGAATGGCGGCTCGTGCCAAGCCAGGCACCACACCCACCGCCGGCTCACCTCACCCCACTCGACCTGAGAATCCTGGAGGGCATGATTGACGGCCGGCCCTAAGACGGGTCCAGGATGCTTAATGAAAGATACCGGAAACAGCGGAGTGGGTGCGTGCTCCTGCTGTAATCGGTTCGGACCCTCGGCGCCGCCTCGAGCGTCGTGGCACCCACCTGCTGCTCATCGGAACCTCAATCCCCTTGTGGCGTCTCGCCCCTTTGTATCCACCATCGCCTTGGCAGGTACCGAACAAGACTGCAGGACCGAGATACGACAGATCACATCGCTGTGCCCATTGCCTGGAGAACCATGCATCATTCGCCATGACCCCACTATCCGAACGCAAAAGAGCAAAAATAAACTGTGGGTTTACGCGGGACAGGGGACCGACCGCGCCGTGCTGGCAGACTGCACCCACAGACCCATCTTCCAATGGCAATGCTAGTGGTTTGACAATCACAACCGCCCCATGGGGGCCGTAACGCCAAGCTTCGCACCCCGGGGGACCCCCACTGGGGGCTGACCCCGTGTCTGACAGTGGGGCGAACTGTGTGGTCCTAGTCGGTCGAGATAGTCATGCGAAGTTTGGCAAAGTTGCCGCACAGCCGATAGTGCTGGGGATTGATGTATAAAGGACACAGCCTGCCGCTTCTTTTGGAACCTCATCAACCCACCGCTCTCCTCTCTCGACTTTTTCTCTCTAGTTCCCGGCGCGGGCCCAAGCATCTCACCACCCAATCAACCCTCTACCGCCACGAACCTCCCCGGCTACTCGCCTCAGCCCACCATGACCTCGACATTCGACGAGAAGCACCTGGCCGACTCCAAAGTCGAGTATGTTGCCGACAAGGAGTATGGGTCGTCGACCCCCTCCGAGCTCGAGGCCGATGGCATCGACATGAAGCGCCTCATCCGCAAGGTTGACTTGCGCCTCGTGCCCTGGCTCGCCCTCCTCTACCTCCTCTCCTTCCTCGACCGTTCGAACATTGGTAACGCCAACCTGTTTGGTCTCTCCAAGGACCTTGGTCCCCTCACCGACACCGAGTACGGTGCCTGTCTCGCCATCTTCTTCGCCTTTTACGTTCTTTTCGAGGTTCCCTCCAACATGGTCATGAAGGCATGGCGCCCCTCAATGTGGCTCCCCATTATCATGCTGGCTTGGGGTGTTGTCATGGTTGGCATGGGTTTCGTCACCGACTTCAAGTCGCTTCTCATCACCCGCCTGTTCCTTGGCATCACCGAGGCTGGTCTCTTCCCCGGTGTCTCGTTCTACCTCACTCAGTGGTACGCCCGCTACGAGATTTCGTTCCGCATCTCGCTCTTCTTCTCCGCCGCTACTGCCGCCGGTGCCTTTGGTGGTCTCCTCGCTCGTCTCATTAACCTTATGGACGGTGCCGGTGGCTACGAGGGATGGCGTTGGATCTTCATCCTTGAGGGTATCCTCACTGTTGTCGTCGCCGTTGCCTCCTTCTGGGTCATGCACGACTACCCCGACACTGCCAAGTTCCTCACCGAGCCCGAGCGCGCTGCCATTGTTGCCCGTCTCCGCGCCGACAATGACGGCTGCTCGCACGAGTTCAAGGCCAAGTTTGTCTGGGACGCTTTCACCGACTGGAAGGTCTGGAACGCCGCCATCATGTTCCACGGTGCTCTCTGCCCTGTCTACACTTTCTCGCTCTTCTCGCCCACTCTTGTTGCCGGTCTTGGCTACACTGCTGCCCGCGCTCAGCTCATGTCCGTTCCTCCTTACGTCTCTGCCGCCATTGCCACTCTCACCGTTGGCTACTACTCGGACAAGCTCCAGAAGCGTGGACTCTTTGTCATCATCTGCGGCGCTGCCTCGGCTCTTGGTTACGGTCTCCTTCTCGGCAACGTTAGCAACGGTGTCAACTACTTTGCTCTCTTCGTTGCCGCCGCCGGTGTCTACCCCCTCGTCCCCATTATTGTCGCCTGGGGTACCAACAACTGTGGTGGCTCGCTCAAGAAGTCGGTTGCCACTGCCATCATTGTTTCCATCGGTAACCTCGGTGGCATTGTCTCGTCCTTCATCTACCCCTCCAAGGACAAGGTCAACCACTTCAAGATGGGCCACGCCATCTGCCTCGGCTACTCGATCATCGTTATTCTCACCGCCATTATCATGTGGGTCTACGCCATTGCCGCCAACAAGAAGCGCGCTGCCCGCAACGCCGCCCGCACCCACCCTTGGACCGCCGAGGAGATGCACGAGCTCGAGGAGCGTGGCGACCACAACGACTGGTTCGTCTACACCATCTAAGCTGGCTCTCTATCAGCAAAACACATTAGCACACATCAATAAAATTCTCCAGGGTCAACGCTGTCGCCAGTTCCGGCGAGGCGTTGAGTTGTAAAATTCATACATAGCATAGGGGTTACTATAGGCGAACATGCACGTCTAGCACCTACAAAACGTACTCGACGCTGTCACTGACTTGGTTACTCTTCATTGCCCGCTACTAATTCTTCCCACGGTTCTCAAATCTGCGCTTGCCGCGCAGGGCTTCTGGTGTACAGCCTGTCCAACTCTTCGGTCCAACCTCTTGGCGTCCCTCGTGAGCCCAAAATGGCCTTGACCACACGATCCAAGCGGGGAGCCATGCGGATCCCGGTGATCAGGCGTCCGTGTCGAACAATGGGGAGAACCAGACGACGGCTGTCAGCCTCTGCGCAGTGCCAAGCGCCACTAGTAGCGTGCCACCTGCCACAGTGGGGTGCGCGGCCGGGCGGACTTGCCTGAAATGAAACGCGTGGGCCGACCCACTCGACGCAAATTGTCAACACGACCCACCACCCATACGCGGCCCACTTCCGTCGTCGTTCAGCAAGAGTGGGTTGACCGGTGTACCTGGAATCGCTGGATGCGAAAGTCTATTCACTTGAACGTATCGACGTGCGGAGGAGGAGCGGCGGAAAGCCGGTCCAGGCCAAGATCTCTTGGAACCGACCTAACGACAATCTGGGTGCGTGCCTGCCAAGTTTATTCAGAATAGAGTGGGGTCGGCCCTCCCGCTGGCGGCAAGCACCGATGTACATGCACGTGGGCGTCATACTTCTTCACACATGCTCACTGCGCCAGTCGCAGAAATGAGTGCAGCCAAGAAACGGAGCCGGTCTTTCGCCCAAACAGACGAAAATGAGCCGATCCAGCCGCTGTATCCCCGCAAAAGCCGTCGATTGCAGCTGGAGATGTGGAGGAGTGGAGCACCGGTGCGACCGGTACAGCAGTGAGTTCGGCACGGGTGGTGGTGACTGACTGCTTCGCGTATGTCGTGCCCAGCATGACTTGGGACCATCAGAGAAGTTTGAGAAGCATGCAGCTGCTGCAGCGAGCGAGTGAGAGAGAGCATAAGTGTGAGCGAGAGCAAAGTGTTCTCGTCAGCGACGGTGATGACACCAGCCACTCTTGCGCCCTAAGCATCCGCGTGTGTGTGATCAGCGGTGTGTGACACAGATCGGCCTCGCTGATCCCCCGCGCCCCTGGCTCAAGAGTTTCTGGGCGCGTCAACGTTGGCAGCGTTGAAGCTATTCCAAGTGGTGAGCAGGACAAGGTGTGATGGTGTCGGAGCATTCCTCGGCGATCAGCACCTCGGTGTAAAGACGAGCCGAGCTGGGAGCAGCGTCAGGTCATGGTCGAGCCCACCACATCTCTTCCATCCATCCATCTATCCGTCATCTACCACCTAGCGTACGCATCCATCCACCATGGTCTATCTCGAGCCCTACGACGTCGAATTCGCCCCAAACCTGCGGGTATGCTACAAACCCATGCAAGGCGTCGCAAACGGTGGCTGCTTCATGGACGTCTACACGCCTGAGAACGCATCCGGTCCTGTGCCTCTAGCAATGTAGGCCCATACGTCGTGCTTTGCAACTCACGTCCCAGTTATCTGCATGGCGGCGCGTTCATCCTCGGTGGCTCCAGTTCCATTCCGTACCGCCAGGTGCGCTGGCTGCACGAACATGGTGTGGCCGTTGCGAGCTTGGAGTACCGCTTGCTCCCACAGTACGTCTCGTCATCCAGCCAGGCTAACCCGCAGCGTCGACCTGCCAGCTATTCGCAGCGATATTCTCGATGCGTACCGCTACGTCCAAACCGACCTCAACGAGGCTCTCACAGCCGCATCCCTCCCAACAATCGACCCATCGCGGGTATCTGGCTGGGGCGCAAGCGCAGGCGGCACGGCCGTGATCCTCTTCGCAGCAGACGTGCTCGCCGCCAGCCTGCCGCCTCTGCGGGCGATAGTCCCAGTCTATCCCCTCGCAGACTTTGAGTACCACCAAGATCCTCGCCCCAGGGCAGACTTTGATGCTCTCTGCGCGTCCGACACCGCCCTTGACGCAGCGTACAAGTTTCTCATGCAGGGCGAGTGTGGAACGACACAGTTGTGGATCCCGGCCGGTGAAACCATGACGCCTGTTCACGCTGCGCGCCGCAAGCTGACCGACTCTGTATGTCTGCGCGCATGCGGCTTGTGCTGACGGACCAGGTTATGGGTAACGGCCTTCTCATCCCGCTCCTCGTGGGGGCCCCGCCGTTCGCCAGCTCCTCACCTCTCCGCGCCCTCACGTCCGACTTTCCTCCCACCTACGTACTCACCGCGACCGCCGACGAGCTCATCTCGCCAAAGCAGAGCTATGCAGTGGTTGAAAAGCTCAAGGCGTTCGGTGTGGACGCCGTGGCGGGCGAGGCAAAGGGAATGGGCCACGGCCCAGCAGAGGTCCACCAAGTCAACGGCTCCTGGCCTGCGGGTGTGGATTGGTGGGAGACGGCCGTTGAGCCGAGTCTGCAGTTTGCGCTCAAGTATCTTAAAGCATAGGTCATGCATAATATAGTCTAGCTACGTACGCTGCATGCCAGCAGCAGAAAGTGGGTCGCCTGGTGGGTCGGCGTATTTCGGGAGTGGGTTCGGCGACTCGGCCCCGACTGCGTGAACAGCATACCGCCCCACTCGTCCTGACATCGAGACCGCGATCAGTCTTCTTGGACGACTAGGTCATTCCCGTGAGCGGGTTAGTGGTCGTGGTCGAGGGTGGTCGATACGCTACTCCTACTCTACTCGCACCATTATGCACGGACGATCCGGTCATGTTCTGGCCACATTACGCTTTGCTGGTGTGTGAGTGGCGAGAGCCGTCCTGACAGCAGGCGTTATGGGGAGTGGCTGGGTGTAATACGTACTTTACTGAGGATAAATCAACATCAAATGATGAGAGAAAGCTTGAGTGTGTGTCAGACAGGTTCGTTGTCGGACTGCATGAGCTTCAGAGTTGTCAGTCGTCACGTCCTCTCACCTGGCTAAACTACGCAGAGTTTATCCGAGTCCACCAGACTTCTCCTGCTTCGAGTTGGAACCATGTTGACGGCTTCACTCAAATCCAGAACAACTTGCTCAAGGATACGTCTCTTGCATATAACTGCTGTGCAAGATGTATGAAGATATGAGAACGGTGGAAGCTCATGGATAGTCGAAAGACCTGGGCCTGGTCCAGAAGACAACTCTAATTGGGGATTTTGCATGTGTTCTACCTGGCTTTGGGACCGATTGAGAGCGTCTTAACTTGGAAGAGAGCTCAAAGGCAATGTCAATGGGCCTCTGAACTGCCACGTCGTTGGGAACTGGGAAGATTACGGACACTGTGGACAACCACGCGGCCAAGAAAGCCACAGAAATAATCAATTAATTAAATGGAACATTGCCTGCTCGCACCAATGTGCATGCAACTTGGCATTGGAATATACGCAACCTGTTTATCTGGGTAAGGTGGGCCATGCTTGACGTGTTTGACCGAGCTCAGACGGCAGATACAAGGTAGAAATTCAGGCCTATGGTCTGCACTGCGCCATGGGCGACAGCACGATTCAGACTCTGAATGTGTGCGGTCAGTTGTTTTACCTGTGCTTTTTGGGCTATTCAACCTCAAAGACACCTTGCCACCTTTACGCAACACTTGCTCCTCAAGCAGCAGTAATCCCATGCCTGCGTCCATATGCATGCACGACAGCACTCCTGACCCACCACAGTGTCAATATTCTGTGGGGTGATGTACCGGGTTCTACTCATCCGAAAGCCGGTTTACGGCCATGTCCGACCGGTCACCATCCATAGCCGCCATCGTCTATCTTATATCTTTTTACTCTGACATCTGTCTCTCTGGCTCTGTCGCTCACTACACCCTCACTCACTCAACTACTCACCTGCAATGCCTCCCCCCATTCCACCACCACCAAGTGTCTACCCACCGTACCGCGCACAAACCCACACTCCACACCAAGTCTCACCACCAGCAACTCTTGGTCTCCTCCCACATCCCAACAACCCAGCCCCTCCTCAACCCAAACGCATCGCCCCAGCCCCCCTCCCACAAGGCTGGACACGAACCTACCACGCCATTCCGGCGGCCTACCCGCGCTTCCTCCGCGAGTCGCACGGCACGACCAAGCGCGGCGACCACCCCTACGGCGACGTCGCGCCGCGCGAGGGCGAGTCCAAGGCCGCACGCACTGCGCGGGTCAAGGCATGCGCAACCCAGGTCGCCGAGCGCCGCTACGCTGCAAGCCAATGGACACTTGACCAAGCCAAAGCAACCGCCCCACCAGGGTTGTTCCTCGCTGCCGAGCGATGGACGCGCGACACACCGAAGGGCGGGCACACAATAGTGTGCACGCACCCGAACGGCGCTCAGAAGGAACACTGGCATCCGGTGCTGCTGGACCTCATCACCCGCCCAGCCTCGGAAGGCTTTGTCTTTGGGACGACCCAGCCCCTCCCCTCCACTGCCGTCGAGATTGACGACATCTGGCTCCTAGACGCCTGGAACCACGGCGAATCCCTAACCCTCAACGCGGGCCTGCTCGGCCCCGTCCAAGCCTGGGACGACGTCGCGCGCGACCTCTTGTCGTTTATCATCCACACCCTTCCCGCCGTCCACGCCCACACCCTTTCCGACGGCGCAACGACCCTCCCCTACCAGCTCCCGTGGACCTCTGAACGCTCTGCCCCCCCGCGCAAAGTCATAGGATTCGGCGGCTCCTACGGCGGCGTAGGCCACCTCCTCGCCGCCGCCCAACGGCCAGACATCTACACGGCCCTCTGGGTCGCCGACCCGATGTGTCCCCCGCGCAGCGTGCCCTACAAGGAGTACAAGCAGCAAGGCCTCGACAAGTCGTTTGTGCGCACCACCGCAGCCCTCAAGCGGCGCGACGTCTTCCCCTCGCGCGCGTCCGCGAGGGAGAGCTGGAGCGCCATCCCCCTCTTCGCAGCCTTTGACCAGACAACCTACGACCTGACGATAAACTACGCGCTCACACCCGTCGACCCGGCCCACTCGCCAGACGACGACACCGTGCCCGTCACGCTCGCCACGCCGGCGTGGGCCGAGAGCTCCAACTTCACCGAGCCCTTTGCGCCCGGGCGGTGCTGGGACGTCTTGCCTTGTGTGCGGATCCCGGTGGGGTTCTGCATGGCCCGCGATAACACGAGGACGTTTGGCGACGACGTCACGCGCGAGCTCGTGTGGCGTGCGCCGCGGAGTCGGAACGAGAGGATGGTCGATGCTGATCACTTGATCGTGCAGGAGAAACCGGCTGCTGCGGCGGAGAGTGCGTACAGGTTTTTGGCAACACTCGGGGCTGGATGCTGGGGGGAGAGGGAGGAGATTCTGGCAAGTTATGAGGAGAGGGATAAGGCTAGGTTGTAGTCGCGAGGCTTGTAGGACAATCGAGAGCAGCTTGCAAGGCCGGATGAAAGGCATTAGCAGCGGTACACAGGACACAGTGTCACTGGGCTGGACTCGGTCAATGGTATTGCTGGTTGTGCTGCCAGCTTTATCAACGGATATCCACATAATGTTTAAGCTCGCCGCGGCCGTGGAAGATTTAGTGCCTGAGCCTTCCAACCTTGTTCACGAGCAAGCACCCGCAGCGACAAGGTTAACCAGGCCATGCAGTTGGGGTTGGGGCTTTTAGAACGCACAGTCCCTGGAGCGAGGGACGTACACGTTGCTGCTCTGGCCCAGTCTGTACCCACCCGCACACCTCTGCTACTATGGCTTGAGTTCCATCAGGTGAATAGCAGCATTAGTAATCCGGCGGCCGGTGGTGGGCATCTCTCGGTCCCGCAAGCACGCCGAGCCATGGTCAGTTGCGTGCTTTGGTGCTTTTGTTACTCTGTGTTGCGGGACGATGCTTCCCACGACTCATGAATAGTTGTGGCTTTACGGGCCGCGGAGAGGTTGTATGGGGCGTTGAATGAGGCGTGCTGTTTGCCCTATCGTCTTTATCATTTCATTACATGAACTACTTTTACTGCGACGGGTAGGCAGTCTGTGAACCTACACGTGTATGGACCAGGACAGCTCTATGCACAGAAGGCAGACGCCTCGAACCTTTTTGATGCTGAATGCTGAACGTGGGTGTATGCAAGAGAGTAAACAAGGGTCGGGTGCAGGAGACCAGAGAGTAGTCCTGATGTCTTTCATGTGCCGACTGTAGAGATCGACTTGCGACGTTGGCCCAGCCCAGCCAGCGGAGGGTGCCGCCGCTCTTTGCTTTGGTATCGTCGTGACATCCTCGTGTGCACTGGAAACGCACTACCCTGTCTGCTCCTGGCGAGTATGTTCTCATGCAGAGGGAGCTCCCTGCTGCTGCTTTTGGCCCAAGTATAAGGGAGGGGCGGTCACCGGGGAATGAAAAAAAGAGCGGGACACCTTTACCACGTCTGGCCCTTTTTTTTTTTTCTTCCTATCCTCCTATCCTCCTGCTGCTCTGCAGCTCTGGAGACGATATCTGTAGTCAAGGCACAGGTAAACTGATACGGAGCTCGGCATGCTGCCCTGTCGATCTTGCGCCGATTACCCAACAAAGCGCTCATCCACGACTGCCAGTAGTCACCCACCTCCTGCGGCGTCATGGCATCAGCCCTGAGATGTTGTCGTGTTCCGCTCTCTTGCTGCTGCTGCTGCTGCTCACTGCGCTCCCTGGACCCGCATTATCGGGATTGTTCCAGCCCACACCTAATGACACTCACACTCGATCCCTCTCCACGAGTATGGTGCAAGGACCCGAGCTACCACCGAGTACGAGCTCTGCCAGAGATCCACACCCTGATTCCAGGACTGACCGCCCGCATCATGCATCTCTTCACAACCTTCAGCAGCCACCCCCGCAGGCGCGATTACTGCGGCAGCTCTTGCGGCGCACCACTTTAACTTTGCCCACATCCGCGGGACAAAGACTGAGGGCTGCCCCTGTATCTGCATGCGCAGAGCGCGGGAGGAAGCCGCCTCCGACACTGATGGCTCATATACGCGCTCCCCATCAATGGGCGATCGTACCGTAATAACAAAGCTGCATGGCCCCCTCACCTCCCGAGGCCTCTCCCTGCAGTGTTGTGTCGGTCGTGATGGAGCGAGAATGTGCAGATAGAACAAGTTTAACGTGAAGAAGCAGTGCGTGTTGGTGTTACAAAGCTCACAGTCATTCCCATAAACCTCACTGCTTTGTACGTTCGCTCGCTCGCCACTCGCTCCGTGCTCGTTGGTCTCGCAAACAATGTCGGGGTCTGCTATCTCTCCGGCGTCCTCAATCAAGCAGCCTCAGGCAGCTGCCCAGGCTTCATCATCCCTCTCCCACCCCCAGCCAATGGTACCCGCCATCGAGGTACACGTACCTCTGGCCATGGTCCCTACTCCTCCTACGCCGGCGGCCAGCTACCCTCCTTCTCCCACCCCTTCATCGCCTACTCTACCCTCTTCACCGCTTCCTGCCGCTACAACAGGTGTACTCCCCAACGCCGCCCCGGTCCCCACCCAGCAGCTTCCGCAGCAGATGGAGCACCTCGAACTCGACGAACTCTCCACTGCTGCACGCCCAGAGTCAGCAGTCTTCCCCGAGGAAGACGAGCATTCTGCTCCATTACCACCCCAGCCCAAGCCGTCACCACCACGCGCCGAACGCGCCCTCAAACACGCACATACACGCTCTTCCTTCCTGCCCAAATCGCGTGGCGGTGACCACGCACCCGTGGGCTTCAAAGCCCCGGCCAGCATGGGCAGCCCCGAGATGACCAAGAACATCTCGGTCTGGGAAGAGGACGAAGAGGACGCCGTGTCTGCAAAGCTCACCACGGCCGAAGTGCGCGCCGCGGCAGAGTACGAGGTGATCGACAAGGACGGGCGGCCTGTTCGCCTCGGCGACCTGCTGCCCGAGACCGAGGAGCCCGAGGACGAAAAGATGCATGGCAGCGCGCCGCTGGGCCCGTCGACTACGCGCAGCACTGCTGCAAGGAGCGCGACGCGGCTCCCCCGCGAACCGGGGCCGCTCAAGACTGTGCTCCTGTTTATCCGTTTCTTCTGGTGCGGCCAGTGCCAAGACTACATGATGGCGTCTGTTGCCAAGCTCGACAAGGAAGCGCTGGCCGCTGCGCGCGTGCGTGTTGTTGTCATCGGAAACGGAAGCTGGAGGATTATCAAGCGATACAAGCAGATCATGGGGTGTGAGGACGTCGAGGTCTATGTCGACCCGGGACCGCACAACCTGTACAAGTGGTTTGGGTGAGTGCCTGCATGCCGGCAAGATAACAGACACACGGTAGTTGGTCGTCAGCCGCTGCTGTGGCGTCGTTCAATCGACGCTACTCGTTATCGCCCGCGAGCAACACGCGCTGACAAACCAGCCTCACAAAGTACACCAAAATGGGCGACCCGCCAAAGGGCTTTGAAAAGCCAGAGTATCACGTTCACAGCTTTCTGTACCAGACCGTTGTCGGCGTAGGCGTGAGTACTTGTTCTTGACTGGCATGCTTGGGAAGCTTTGGTGGGCCAAGACAGTGGGAGCAGGAGATTTTCGCCTCCCCGCTATTGTTCCAACCGAGCCGCTTCCCGCCTTCTCTCTCTCTCTCTCTCTTTGTTCTATACGGACATGGCCGCAATGCCTTCCCGCAGCCGTGTTCGCCACCCAAACACTCCCACATTCCATGCATGCGCCACAATGCACACGTACTAACACCAACAACAGAAGGGTATCTTCAAGATGCCACTGGCCAACCCGGGGCCCATGACCCAGCTCGGCGGCGAGTTTGTCATGGGTCCAGGATACAAGTGCGAGTGGGCCCACAGGATGACGCACAAGTTTGGTAAGTAATGATCAATCAGTGTCACCTGGATGTGGTGGGAATGGAATGGAAGATGGAGCGGGTGCCGTGGCGTTGGAAAGAGTGCAGTGGCGCGCGCCACATTGCCACTGCCGCCGCTCCGTCTACACCCGCATACGTCTCCACATCGATGCATGCCAGAACCCAGCTGACACCGCAGACCACGTCGAAGCCGCGGACGTCGTCCGCCTCGCCGGCGTCGCCAACCCTCTCCGGGCAGACGCGCTCGACGGCCCCGGTCCCTTGTGCGAGACATCGTCGACGGGCTCGGAACGGTCGCGCGCGATCGCGGCCCTCGAAAAGGAGATGCACGAGTGGCGCGTCAAGCGCGAGGCAGTCATGGAGAAGATTCGTGCTCGGCGCGCGAAAAAGCTCGCAGCGAAAAAGGCAAAGGGCCTCGCCGCTTCCAATGAGGGGTCCGAGGCGTCCCTGCCGCTTGAAGGGGATGGGCGCCCGCGCCGCGTCTCGGCCGAGGAGTTTGACCTCGAGCACGACCGCGACGGGGCCTACTCTGACGACGACGACGACGCGAGCGGTGTCCGCACGCCGCAGCATTACCCGGCTGCGCACGGCGAGGGTCTGCCGCCGCCGCACACGCCCAAGGGACGCGTGAGGAGGACTCGGTCGGGGAATACCATTGGCGCCGGGGTGATGGCCAGTCCACACACTCCGCACTCGACGCATAGTGCGCACAGCGTGCACAGTGTCGGGCAGGCGTTCTGAGCGTGCAAAGAGTTAGGAAGCGGCGTCTATACATAATTGTACTGGGTGTATTGGGCTTTGGTCAACTGTTTTAGGGATATGGTCTGGCGCAACATACATATGCGCGTTGTACACAGCATGCAAAAGGCATCTGGCATACTGGGTCGTCGAGTGAGTGATCAGAGTGTTCACGAGCGCCAACAAGTCGTCTCAAAGTAGTGCATTCATTTGAACCCTAATGTGTCGTGGAGCGAGTGTTCACGAGCGCCAACAGGTCGTCTCAAAATCCTGCATTCACTGAACCCTACAGACCGCTTCACTGCGCCTCCAGTTGGCCTACCTAGACACGCTCCACAGTCCGCTCAACATCCTCGCGCTCCTCCAGCGCCTTCTCAACCTCGGTAACGTGGCCCTTAAACTTCCTAAGCGGGACGCGCGTCTCGAACATTTCATTGATCTCGGCAGGAGTACGCCTGGCGACCTCGGGAATGATAAACCAGCCAATGACACAGACAACCGCGCCAGTGCCCGCAAAGAAGAATCCAGTCTTGACTCCCCAGACGGGACCGCCGTGGCCAGTCCCCTTGAGCATGAGCGGGACGGTGAACGAGAACATGATCGCGACGAGGTTGGTGATTGCCAGGCCCCATGCGGCCGTGCGCGCGCGGAGGTGCTGGGCAGGAATCTCGGAGAGGAAGGCGTAGCCGATTGCACTGGCGCCAGTGCAGGTAAAGATGGCGATGCAGGCAAAGAAGATGAGGAGGGCGCCGAGCTGCGGCGACTCGTAGTCAAAGCATCCGACAATGCCGAGGCAGAGGACAGCGACCGTGCACACCATGTACGGGTAGACGGTGAGTGGGCGGCGGCCCCACGAGTCCGTGGTCGAGGAAAGATGAGGCACGAGATGAGCTGGACGCAGGCGAGAATGACGGTGACCTGGAAGGGCTTGGTGTTGCCCGCGAGCTGGAAAAAGTAGGTCGAGTACGAGTTGAAGACGGCGAGTCCGACAAACTGCTGCATGAGCTTGGGCCAGAGAGCGATCAAGAGACGTTTGCCGTCGGTGCCGTAGAAAATGTGCCAGATCGAGCCCGTGCCCTTGTTGGCGGTGACGCGGGATTCCTCCTCGACGGTCGCCAGCATGATGCCAATCTCCTCGGCAACGTTGTAGCCCTCGACGTGGCCGTTGTGGCGGACAAGAATCTTCTCGGCGTCGGCGATGCGGCCCTTGGAGACCAGCCACCAGGGACTCTCGGGGATCCAGATGTAGATGACCAAAGCGATAGCGATCATGGCCCACTGGGTGTACACGGCGACCTTCCACTCCATGGGGTGGGTACGGTTGAGCTCGTTGAGGGCAACTGGCGCCATGAGCTGTCCGATGACAAACCAGAACGAGTAGATGTTGATGAGGAAGCCACGGAGCTGGGTGGGCGAGTGTTCGGAGATGTACAGCGGGAGGGTGGCCTGGAGGGAGCCAACACCCATGCCGGCAAAGAGCTTGGCAATGAGCCAGACATACCAGTGGGTCGTGACACACTCGATGACAACAGACTGTTGTTAGCGACTGCTTGGAGACTCTGTAGACTCACCACGGCGCAAATCAACCACACAATGTAAAGAGCCTTCTTGCGACCCAGCCTGTCACTGGCAAACTGAATGAGCACCTGGCCAATAACCTGGCCAGTACTCTGAATACCACCCCAGGCCGAGACGTAAGGCCCATTGATGGCTTTTTCGTTCGGCCCAGTCATGAGCGCAATGAAGCCCTTGTTGGCCACAATCGAGCCGTTCAGGTTGATCTGGTATCCGTCCAGCGAAGCCGAGAACGCCGCAGCCATGCACACAAGAGACACTTTCTTGTATGCAATGGCGGCCTGCCAGACGCTCATCTTGTCGAGCTGGCTCATCATGAGCTTGGGCTGCGCGGCGTGCTTTTCGTCAGCCGTCTCGGCGCGCCCGAGCGTGTCGAGCGCGTCGACATGCTGGGTCACTTGCTTTGGCTCGGCCATTACGTCTTGTCAAAGTCAATGTTGTTGTGGTTTGTGGTAATTGGTGCTGACTCCGTGTCGAGGAGGTGATGTGGGGCCTCTTCCGGGGTCTCTGGCAGTCCTTTAAGAATAGAACACAAACTGGGGCCTGCAAACCCCTCTGTACTCTGACGGGACGCGCCGGGGCAACATGCAGTACCGATTTGGGAGCGCCGCAAGGATGTTGAGCCGAGGTTGGAATTGATCGTTGCACAGATTGATAGTGGACGCATTGTATGATCTCGGTGTATCGAATGCAGCGAGATGGACGAGGACAAATCTGGGATCACTCCGGAGAGACAGCAATTGGTCATTCTCTCTCGCTGCTCCGGACCAGGATGCCGGAGCTCGGCGTCCTACTCCTCTCACTCCCTGAACACAACCTCTCAGCCTGGATATACCCTCCTGCTCACGTCTTTGGCCTCCTCTGTGGCACTGTTACCATTGCTCTCTGGCTCTGAGCCCCCCCGCGCACCTCACATGATACCGCTCTTCGGACTGACGATATGCCGACACCCAGTATCAATAACGAACTCGGACCGGGGTGGCCACGGGGCCCGTTGTTGCTGGCAAATCCACAACCTGCGCCTCTGGCATCTCGTCCGATGTGTTTTGATCTCATCATCTAGAGCTAGTCTTGCACTGCACGCTTCTCGGAAGTCGGACCGGTCGACTTTGATCTCAACAGCACAATTATCTCGGGGACTGACTGTGACGGACTGACTTTGAGCCGCGACGATTGCTGGATGCCCGTACTCTTTGAGCAACATCTGGTCTCCACCGAGGCCATATTGTAGCCTCCCCCAACAATCTCCAGTTCACCGGCCCGGCCCCCGATGTTCAGCATCATGTGATGCTCAGTAGCGTCAAGAAGAAATGTCATCGTTGTCGCC
The DNA here is from genome assembly GCA_002335605.1 of Prillingera fragicola. NCBI lineage: Eukaryota > Fungi > Basidiomycota > Tremellomycetes > Trichosporonales > Trichosporonaceae > Prillingera > Prillingera fragicola. The sequence continues at coordinate 43,885 of BEDY01000003.1, forward strand.
ATCCGCTGTACTTCCATCAGGCGCGTCACTGTCGACAACATTCCCGTTCTTATCGCCTGCAATGAGTGATAATGTGTAATGGCCGCGGCGCGATGTGACTCCGCTTTGCTGATCACCGAGACGCTAACCACTTATGGCATCTGTAGAAGACCGAGGCATCAGAGAACGTTAAACTGACTTGCTACAACATGGGGCACAAGACGGCCAAGAGGACGATATAAGAAGGCTGCCGTAGACCCCACAGGAGCCCCACTCACATCAACATTTCGCCTCACTCTCACGCTCAACATGCTCGCCTCTACCCTCACTCTCGCCTTGATGCTGAATAAAGCTCTGGCTGCCCCCACACAGCGCTCGACTTCAACGTACTCGATCAATGCCGGCACCCCTGCCCCAATCGCAGACTCTGCACCCGTCGGCATCTCTTACGAGTTCTTTGCTTTCCCCGGGTATGTCACCAGTGTCGGTGCCACGGCCCAGTGCATGGCCAATCTCGACGCTGCGGCAGGTAAAGCCACGCCCATCCGTATCGGCGGTACGACTCAAGACCGCGCCACCTATGACCCCGACCTGACTGTGGCGGTCAACTACACTGTTGCCTCGCCAGCCGACGCGCCAATGACCCTCACCTTTGGGCCGACCTTCTTTGACCTTGCGGGTGCTCTCAGCAACCCGACGATCCTGGGTCTGAACCGCCGCCTCAACAATCTCAACAACTCCATTGCTGCCGCTCAGACAGCCAAGGGCGCCATGCCCAACCTGCGCGCGTTCGAGCTGGGCAACGAGCCTGACCGTACGTTGCTCTTTCATTACAGCAGCTAACCAACTCAGTGTTCACCAACAACGACCCCATCGCCCAAGGCCAAGCCTGGACAATCGATGCAGACATCGAGTCCCAGATCTCGTGGCAGCAATCCGTGTCCTCTGCCCTCAACACGGACAACCACATCCAAGCTGGTGTCTACCTCCGCCCACCGTCGTGGTCCATTGCCAAGCTAGCACCCGTCCAGCAGTCGACCAACACCCTCAACCTGGTCAACACCTTTTGCGACCACGCCTACCCGCAGTCGGCATGCAACGGCGCCTCAACCGACCTAGCCAGTCTCATGGACCACTCCAAAATTGTCAGCTTTATCCAAGGCTTTGCCCCCGAAGTCGCAGCCGCCAACGCGGTCGGCAAACCAATCGTCTTTGGCGAGACAAACTCGGCCACCTGCGGCGGCGGCGGCATCTCGCCCACCTTTGGCGCCGCCCTCTGGATCGTCGACTATGTCCTCCAAGCCGTCAAACTCGGCTACTCGCGCCTGTACTTTCACCAGGGCACAATCGGCAACAGCCCCTACTCGTGGTGGGGGCGCTACACCACCGGCGCGCCGTACTATGGCGCGGTCTTTGCGGCACAGGCCGTAGGCGGCATGACCTCTGTCACGCAGCTCGACGACGGCACGGGTAAAGTGGGCGTCTACGTCCTCAGCGGGGACGATGGCGCCAAGGCAGTCATTTACGACTCGACGTATATCGCGTCGGGAACAAGGTCATACGACAACGTCACCCTCACCGACCTGTGCGGCAGTACCGCCAGCGTCAAGCGCCTCACTGCGCCGTACTCTACCTCGCGCGTCGACTGGGGAGAGCCCCCCACCTATGCCGGCCAGATGTTCGGGAACGGCGACTGCAACGTCCAAGGCCAGGCTGTAGTCGAGACTGTGACCATCAGCAATGGCGCCGCGACCTTCAGTGTGGGTCAGAGCGAGGCGCTGCTTGTGGAGCTCCAGAACTGCTAAGGTATGGGGTCCCCTTGGCAAGTTGTAGAACGCGTATGAAAAAGAGTGCGACGAGCGTATCAGCGTCATTGGAGCAGCGGACGAGTGCTATCAATAGGTTTAGTGACAAATGACGGCGAAGTGGCCGATGAGATTAGCGAAGACCAACGTCGACGGCGTGCTCCCCGCGGAGCATGTCAGTTGATCAATGGTCAGCTGATCTCATCAAAGCGGTTTTACGAGCGGAACACACATTTCCGTGTGATATGTTCCGAGCGCTCCTCCGTATACCGCGTCGTTGGGAATGAACCGATGCGGAGTATCGTCCTCGCCTCCTTGGTTGGCGTAAGACGCACACGACGCACAAAAACGAGCGCTAAGATTCGTGCAATGAGTAGACGGTCAAGTGGTCAACAATGACCGCGTACACACGGTACGCAAGTGACACTGCCTCATGACGTGAGCAGCTGTCCACAACATCTCCATGTTTATGCCTGGTGTCCTGCTCCGCTGTGATAGCGCAGCTCTCCAATAAGCGTCCCGGAGCATGTCAGACGGAGATAGCACACGTGTCGGTGGGCAGAGCTCCTCAACTCCGCTCCTATCTTTGTCGATCCCTTGGGAGCCGGTGTCAAACGCCTCAGGTGGGCTGTTGAAAGCTAGCTTGGAAGCCACCTCACACACCCTCAGCCACCTCACACACTAGCGTTGCATTGCAAGCGCCCAGAAACGGTAAGCGCCCATGCTTATCTGACTTTGTTCTGCCTAACATCCCACATGGCTCACACAAAATAGCGCGCTTCCAGCACTTCGGCAACTCATAAACGAGGTCAGTCCAACTCCGAACTGAATCGCGATTGATGTGGTATTCCGCCCGCTGTCCGCGGAAGTTCGGCCTGTACCTGCGTACCTGCGCGTTGGAGCCGATGGAGCGTGAGCGATTTGCGGCGGAACGCTTCGACGCTAAATCTACTGATCACCCTCGCTATCCACGTACATGGCGGCTAAAGCGGCGAGGATGACGATTGGGTTCCACTGCAGTAGCGTCCCTTGATGAATGCACACGCTGCCCGCCTACCCGCAGTCTTCGAAAGGGTTCACGTGGTTGCGTTCGAAGTCGAGTTGGACGCCGAACAGCGCACAAGACGAGAGGAGGGGGAGCAAGACCACTCGGCCGTAGCCGTTGGTCCGAGGGGACCGAGTGGACGGTAAATCCGCCATATCCCCCAGGCACTGCTCCTTGGTCGATAAACCTTGGACATAAGACGGAGATGGCATCGACGGCGAGGCATGAGAGCAGAGGAGGAAGAGAGGAGCCGCTCAATGTCGTCCACATGGTGCACGTCAACATTACCTCGTCTTTACCCCGCTCACGATCACCCCCGGCATTCCGGAAACGACTAACATTGGCCATCGTGTGGGGCCGGATGGGACCCGTGGGGGTCCTCGATTGGCCATTGCTCGGTATACTCGCCGCGTTTGTGTCCCATGTTGACACAGTGCTCTGCTGGTCCGGTCAGATAGGTCGGATTGCCCGGAACAACACCGGTGCAAGTTGGGCTCGCCGGCGTCGACTCTCGGACGAGTACAAGAGCAGGTGATGTGGGATCGCGTGAGGGGTGTTCCCCTCATCCTCATCGAGTTCAACCCATTGTTCGACGCACAATGTCCGTCAACGTCCTGGACAAGGACGGCACGACCAACGAGAAGATCAACGACAAGGAGGTGACCAACTATGTCGTGAGTTACCACCACCACTGCCTGGCATCGTCTAACCTCCTCTGCAGCAAGCAGTACACGACCCGACCCTAGATGATGAGAAGATTGACAAAGGCGAGGAAGCGTACGGCGCCAACCTTCTCGCCTCGGGCCACATTGAGCTCACCCAAGCCGAGCTCGAGAAACTCGAGGCCAAGCTCCCCGAGATGCCGGTCGAAGAGGCCCAGCACGTACGTCCATCTGCGAAACAACAAGTGGCTGACGTCAGATCCTCACCGAAGTCTTCTATGTGCACCAGCACGACCCGCGTTACGACCCCAAGACGCTCGAGCGCATGCACATGTTCCTCAAGGATCCCGAGATCACGGCCCACCCCGAGCTGTACGGCCAGCTGATTTTCGAGATGCGCATCTTTGCGCTCCTCGTGTCCACCGACTCTGCCTACCCCGAGGTCCGCGCTGTTGCCTCCAACACGGACGACCCGACGGTGCACTCGCTCACCATTCGTGTGTGGGTGATTGGAACGCTTCTCTCGGCCATTGGATGCGTTATCAACGCCATCTTCACCCTTCGCTACCCGTCCATTTCCGTCTCGCAGAACGCCGTCCAGCTCGTCGCCTACCCCATGGGTCTCGCCTGGGCCAAGTGGCTGCCCAAGTGCCACCTCGGTGGCGGCATCTACCTGAACCCCGGGCCATTCAACAAGAAGGAGCACATGCTCATCGTCGTCATGTGTGGCCTCGGCATGGCGTTCCCGCCCACTCAGCACCTCATCTTTGTCCAGGCCATGCCCCAGTGGTTTGACATGGCCTACGCGCGCAAGCCGGCCTACCAGTTCCTTGGTGCGCTCGGCACAAACCTGATCGGTTTCGGCTTTGCTGGCCTTACCCGTCGTTTCCTGGTCTACCCGTCCTACTGCGTGTGGCCATTCTCGCTCTCGACCATTGCGCTCAACAATGCCCTGCACGAGCACGGCGCCAGCGTCACCCCGGTCCGCGGTCCGTTCCGCTCCACCTGGCGCGCGAGCATGTACAAGTGCTTCTGGGTCGTGTTTGGCATCTACTTTGTCTACTACTTGTTCCCCGGGTACATGTTCCCCAACCTCACCATCTTTGACTGGATGGCCTGGATCAAGCCTACCTCGGGCAAGCTCGTTGCCATTACCAGTGGAAACTTTGGTGTCGGATTCGGCTTCAACCCTTGGCTCACTTTCGACTACAACTACCTGTCGCTGCCCGGAGGCTACTTCCCCATGTTTATTCACTACAACTTTGTCTTTGGCGTCACTTGCGGCATGCTCCTCGCCATCATCTTCTGGTTCCGCAACGTGTTCAACTGCGGCTACCTCCAGATCAACTCGCCGTCGACATTCGACCACACTGGTGGCAGCTACAAGGTTACAAAGGTCATTGACGAGTGGGGCCGCCTTGACGAGGCAAAGTACCAGACCTACTCGGAGCCCTACATGTCGGCGTCGCGTCTCGTGTCGACCATGGCTACGTTCATGTACACCACCGGCACCCTCACCCACACGCTGCTCTACAATCGTCACGAGCTCATCATGGGCTTCCGCAGTATTATCCAGGACGTGAAGGCGTGGTGGCGCCGGCGTCGCGGCATTGCCGACCCCGAGAACGAGGAGCGCATCATTGTCGGCGACGACATTCACTACCGCCTCATGCAGGCCTACCCCGAGGTGCCCGAGTGGTGGTTTGGCTCTGTGCTGCTCATTTCGATGCTGCTGTCTTTCCTCTGCCTCGGTCTGTACACCAACGTCAACCCGGCCATCGTGCTGTTCGCTCCCCTCATCACCATCATCTTTATCATTCCCATCGGCATTGTCACCGCCGTGTCGGGCATGGAGCCGTCCCTCAATGTCATCTCCGAGATGATCGGTGGTGCCTTTGCAGCCGGCGACACCATGACGGTCCAGTTTGTGCGCATGTTTGGCTCCGAGCCAGTCTACCACGCGCTCATCTACGCGAACGACCTCAAGCTCTCGCACTACGTCAAGATTGCTCCTCGCCACATGTTCTTTGCCCAGATGTGGGGTGCCATCATCGGCACCGTCTGCACCGTCTCCCAGTGGCCGTGGCTCATGGACCTCGAGGGTGTGTGCACCCCGGACGCTCCCTTCCGTCTCATCTGCCCATCGGGACAGGGCGACTACTCGTCGTTTGTCTTCTGGGGCACTATCGGTGCTCCCCGTCTGTTCGGCCCCAAGGGCCGCTACACGTGGCTCCTCGTCGGGTTCCCCATCGGTGTCCTCTTCCCTGTTGTCATGTTTATTCTCAAGAAGCGCTTCAAAAAGTCGGCCATCCTCCAGCACTCGCACCCTTTGCTGCTTATTCTGTCCTTCTCGTGGATCTCCAACGGCCACTGGGGAGCCTACATTCCGGGCATGTTTATCAACTACTTTTCCTGGAACTATCTCAAGCGCAGGTACCTCGAGTTCTGGACACGGTACAACTATGTCACCCTCGCAGCTCTCGGCGCCGCCATCTCCATCAACGCGCTCATCGTCTTCTTTGCCCTCATCTTCCCCAACGTCGCCTTCCCCACCTGGTGGGGCAACCCCGAGCAGCAGCCAGGGTGTATCGGAAACTGGACAAACGTCGACTGCGGTCTGTTCAAGATTGACCCGGCTGTTGGATACTTTGGTCCCAGCCCGGGCAATCTTATTCCTTGAGCGTGGGGTTCAGAAGAAGGAGAAGAAAAGGAAATGTCAATGTGGAACGAGGAACACGAGACTCTGGTACGAGTTGGGTTTGTAGTATTACGTATGCAATGAAAGCAGTGATCAATCCTTCTTTGGGTGTGGCAGCAGCAACACTGACTTGAGGAGACTGACAGAGTTGCAGCGGGCTGAGCAAAGTAGGAGCGCACGCACAGGAGCAGCCCAACATGCAACCAGTGCCAGTGACAGACAGACCCGCATATACAGGACCAGACCAGAGACATCGGCATTCAAAACACTTTGGACCACCGGACCGGTCCCAGCAATGACACCTCTCTGCATCGCCAACGCAGCAATATCCATCTGTAAATCATAGCTCCGTTTTCACACTCTTGTACACGGTCTAAACATTGCCCGTCGTTGCCCAACAAAAGGAGCAAATGATGAATGTGTCAAGGCGGGCAGTAGATGTTGCGGTGTGCAATCTCGTGCCTGAACCCGGGCCCCGTCGACCACTACCTGGACTGGTACTTCCGGACAACCTATGCTCTTCTCTTTGCCCTCTTTCGCTGCTCTCTCTGTCGCTGCTCACTGCTCAGTGCTGCTCACTCCCCCACTATCCCCAAGCTGACACAGTTATCAATCTATAAAGAACACTCACCTGCTCATCTCCACATTCTCCCCACTCACAATGCCCATCGCACTCACACCCAAACCCAACCTGGCATCGGACAGGGCCACCGTCGCCGCACTCCAGGCAGCATGGGTATGGACACCTACCTGGCTCGACGCGCCCGAGCCAACATGCAAACCAGACCCCAATCCCACCGCCGGGCGCCTGGTTCACTTCAAGCGCACCTTTACCCTCCCCTCGACTGTTACTCCTGGCCAGCACTTTGTGCTCCACATGACAGCCGACACGCGCTATAAGCTCGTCGTGAACGGCGGCCGCGCCGCCGTGGGGCCCAGCCGCGGCAGCGAGGCCGTGTGGTACTATGACACTGTCGACATTGGGCACCTTCTCCAGCCTGGGGAAAATGTGGTGGACGTCTTCGTCATGCGCTACTTTTACACTTCGCGGTCTGGCTTTCCCTTTGGCCGCACAGCTTGGCCTGGTCTCACCATTGTGGGCGGCGCTCACGGCATCGACCTTGGAACAGCCCCCGGATCGCACGAGGACTGGCGTGTTCGCGTTCTGGACCACATCAAGTATCCCACCAACCTGGTCGATGATGTCTTTATGCACGTGAGTCTAACGCGCTCGGCCGAGCTGACGACAGATCAACGAGTGGATTACCCCTGCTCCCGAGACCGAGTGGGTTGTCCCCAAGCCATACGCACTCAAGACGCTCAACGGCGACCAAGCTCCGTGGCGGCTCACGCGCCGCGTCATCCCCATGCCCGAGGAAACTCCGCTCCGGGTCGACACCATCCGCGCTCTCTCCTCCCCAGCCACGAACGACAGCTGGCAAGGGCTCTTCAGCAGCAACGCCTGCCTTCCGGTCAATGGCACCCACACAGTGGACCTGCAAGCCGAGTCCCACTCGACCGCCTTCCTCTCCTTTTCATTCACCAATCCCACCGCATCCCCGGCCACGCTCGACCTCAAGCTCACGTACTCGGAGGGCTACGAGCTCGAGCCCCGCCTCTACCCCTGGCTCCGCACCAAGGGTGACCGCCTTGACTCGTCTGGTCGGCTCGTCGGCCCCAGCGACGTTGTCACTCTCGTTATCCCTCCCAATTCAACGACAACCTACGAGCCGTTCTGGTTCAGGACCTTCCGTCTCCTCCGCCTCGAGCTCTCCACCCTGTCGCAGGTCGAGTTTAGCGCCTTTAACGCTACCCAAACCAACTATCCCATGAACACGAAGGCAAGCTGGAACGAGCCCGCCGACCCAGCCACAGCGGGCATCTGGGAGATCTGCCACCGCACCCTGCGCAACTGCATGTTTGACGGCTACGCCGACTGTCCATTCTACGAGCAGCTGCAGTACGCCGGAGACACGCGCACAGTTGCGCTGTTCCACTACTACCTGTCCGGTGACGACGCGCTTATGCGCCAAGCGATCTCGCTGTTCGCCGCCTCGACCACGCCCAGCGGCCTCACGCAAAGCAGGTACCCCTCGCACGTACCACAGGTCATTGCTGGGTTCGGGCTGTACTGGATTCTCAGCGTGTGCGACCACTATACCCACTTTGGGGACACTGCCTTCACCAAGCAGTACCTGCACATCATCGACGGCATCCTGGCGTTCTTTGACCGGCACGTCGATGCCCTCGGCCTCGTCAGTGGCCTGCCGGACGAGGTGTGGCAGTACGTCGACTGGGTGCACGGGTGGGAGGCCACCCCCGGTCATCCCGACAAGGGCGTGCCGGTAGCCGGACGCAAGAGCAACCGTCACACGTTCTTCAGCATGCTCTACGCGTACACCTTGCGCGAAGCAGCAAGGATTATCAAGAACGTCTCACGCCCAGCCTTGGCTTCAGAGTACGCCTCGCGCGCCGACACCCTCGTCGAGGCCATCAACGGCAACTGCTTTGACGCCACCACGGGATTCTACACCGACACGACCCTCGCCGACTCGCCCCCTCTCCATCCCTACTTCCCCACCACCTCGGCCTACTCACAGCACTGCCAAGTCCTCGCCGTTCTCTCGGGCTGCGCGGCCTCCCCGGCGTCTCTCCTCACTGCGGCCTTTGCCGCGTCCTCACCCCTGGGCAAAGTCAGCTACGCGGTGGCATTCTACGCCTTCCGCGCGTTTGCCGCCGCAGGCATCTACGAGGAGCAGTATACCCGGCTGCTGCAGCCGTGGCGCGCGATGCTGGACAAAAACCTGAGTACTCTCGAGGAAGACGACGTGCGGCAGCGCTCAGACTGCCACGCCTGGGGTGCTGTGCCCGTGTACGAGTTTTGTGCAGAGGTCGCCGGGCTCACGCCGGCAAGTCCAGGCTGGGGGGTGGTCAGGTTTGCGCCGCGGTTGCGGCTCAGCCAGGAGGTGGCCGCGACAGTCGCTTTAGGCGCTGGGAATGTCGGGGCTGTCAAGTGGAAGACTGAGGGTGGAGTTTGTACTGGCTCGTTAAAGCTCGAGCACCCCGCTGAGGTCGTGCTGTGCTTGCCTGGGCACAAGGAGGGCTCTCTTGGCGTGGTGAGCGAGTACAAGTTTTCCGTAACGTTGTAAAAACTCTAAATAGCATCCAATGTACAGCTACAACGCCTACTCGACGTCGGTAATCTCCATCTTGACAAACAGCGAGCACCTCGTCTCGCGGCCACGCAGATCCAGCAACCTGATAAACTCCCAGTCCTTGCTCGCATAGCTGAGCCGCACACACGACGTCGCGAGGATCGGATTCCGCGCAAACCGGTCATCGCTCTTGACCAAAATCCTCAAAAACACAAGCTCGTCGTCGTCATACTCCCACTCGAGCACCTCGTCCCACACCGGGTCGTAGACCGTCGGCTCGACGGATGTGAAATCGAGTTTGCGCGGCGAATACTTGCTTGTCTTGCGCTTGGGCGGTTTCCCGCTCAGATCCGCTGGGTGCACAAGCACACACGAGACGTACGGCTTGATCTCGTCGTCCCCGTCCCGCCCGGCGTTGAGGGGCACGTCTGTTGCGCCGACAACGTGCAGGCGGAGTTTACGCTTGCGGTCCGGGGCACGCTCCCCGCCCCGCAGGTAGGCAGGTTTGAGGACGTAACCGTCTGTGCCGGTGAACAGCGCTTCGTTGAGCTGCATGCTTGCGCCGAATGTCTGCCAGTTGAGAGCGCAGATTTGGGCACCCAGACCCCAGAACGGCACCGGGGAGAGGTTTTGCGAGCCAATTCGCGTGCCCTTTGGGTACACGCGCATGAGGTGTTGGGCATTGTGCTTTGCAATAGCGAGCAAGTGTGTAGGCATGTGCTTGCCGAGTCCAGATTCCGAGACGTTGATGAGATGGTTGTGTGGGCCGTTGCGCAGGCCGGTCTCCTCGGCAAACCACGAGTTGTCGGGCGGCTTGACACTCTGCGCGTACATGCCGAGTTTGGCAAGCTCCGGGATGATGACGGCGGCAGCGGCCGCCTCGGCGCTGGTCTGCTTGGGCGCCTTGCCAGCGCCAGCCTCGGCGGCGTCATCTTCGTCCGAGCTCGATTCCGAGCTGCTGTCGCTCTCGACATCCGGCGCGTTGTTGAAGTGATACTCGACGATAACCACAACCTTGCTTCCCAGCTCCTCGAGCTTGACAGGCGGTCCACCTTGGCCCTCCTCATGCCCCCTGCTCACCACTGCCTCACTGAGGAGCCTCGGCCCCAGCACCTCGGTCATAATCTCCACCAGACGCATCTGGCCCGCTGCCCCGCAGTGGTTCTCGAGACTGAGCAAGATTGGCGCAGCAGCCACACCCTCTTCACCCCCAGCCTTGGCCTCGGCATCGATCACATCCCGAATCACCTCACACACAGCCCGGAACGGCACGTTGGACACGAGCGTAAACCCGTGCGTGACTTTGGGCTCGGCCGGATCCTCCTTGTTGTCCCAGGCATCAATCTCGACACACCGCGCACCGGCCTTGAGCGTGGACTCGTACGCGCCCGCCGCACTCGTGCCAAACAGCTGGTGCGCGAGGAGGTACGTGTTGTGGCTGCTCGACACAAAGTAGTGGCTCAGCGGGTGTGCGCGGCTCGTCAACTCGGCGGGCACATTGGCGTGCTGCCGCACGACAAGCTCGTGCAGTGCTGGCGACTTGTTTTCGATGTCTGGTTCATCAATCCCCGCGTCCGAGCTGCGGAGGATGCCCTTGTGCGCGATATAGGCGCGGATGGCGTGGGAGACGCGCAGCTGCTCTTCGATGGCCGTGTGTCGTCCTGCGTGGCCGCCGCCGGCGAGCGAGGTCTCGTCGAGGGCGTCGCCGCGGTCGTCCTCCTCGACTTCCCGCCGGCGGCCAAACGGGCGGAGGTTCTTGAGCTTTTCGGTGATGCCTGGCATGGCGTGGATGGTGGATGGAGAGAGAGAGAGAGAGAGAGAGAGAGAGAGAGAGAGAGAGAGAGAGAGAGAGATGATGACGAGCGGCGTATCATTTGCGGTGCTGTAGTGGTGCTCGGCGTTGCCAAGACATTTGTCAACATGGGGCCCCACAGCGACTGCTCGCACTCGCACAGCTGCTGCAAGGACAAACGACGCCGTGTTGCGCGTTTGAAGGTGGAGCCAGTGACCGTCAAGAGAGTGAGAGAGAAGGGGATGATGTAGGAATGAGAGGAGATGGGCAAGAGCGAGTCGTTGTCGAGGAGACGTTGTTGTTGCTGTCGCTGTCGCTGTCGCAGCTCGGACCCGGGATCCACACCATCACTCTCTCTCTCTTGCATGAACTCTACACTGCACTGTCTTGCTCGCTCCTCGACTGGATGTATGATGCCGTGCCATGCTCAAGCTGGCAGTCGACTCTTCGGTGATGGCACGCATGCGAGGTGCGGCTCGGGTATCAGCAACCATTCCCACGATGTCCCCGTTCCGCTCTTTGGCACGGGTTCGACGAGCAGCACTGCTCATGCTGACATTACACACTCCACCACTACTATCCCCAGCACCTCACTCGTCGACAATGAGCATGCACCACGCCGCGATGGACCACCTGACCTCGGACTTTGATCACCTCTGGACGACTCGCACGCCGGCGGCACCTCGATCCGCAGTCCTCGAAGTCCTCTCAAACTCTGGCCACTTTGAGATTCTAGAAACCATCCTAGAGCACGTCTCGTGGCGCGACTTGATATCTGTCGGCGCAACCTCGCGCAACCTCTCGGCCGCCGTGACCTCGTCGGCTGCCCTGCAGCTAACCCTGCGCGTGGCCTACTATGGCTTGCCCGAGAGCTACCTGCGGTTTGAAGGGCGGGGACCGCGCTCGACGGCACTTGCACGGCTGGAGCACTTGATCGAGGTGCAGGAGAACTGGTCGTCGCTCAACCCGACCGACATCACGTTTGGGCAGCTCACAAAGGACGACGTGCTGACCGACGGCCTCGTGGTGCGCATTGACAGGTTTAGGAACGAGCCGACGTTCAGCTGGACCGTCTACGATGCCAGGACACCGCTGGGCGGCCCGCCTCGGTGGACACACGAGGCGCCGCCTGGGCTGGCAAGGCCAGACGCCATTGTGCCGTTCCGCGAGGACAACATCGTGGCTGTCCTATGGGCTACGCACAGGACAGTAAGGGGCAAACCGGTGCTATCTCTTGATGTAAAGTTCTTTCTTCTCGAGCCCAAGGCGGAGCACTGGTGGGCCGACGGTACGGATGGACTGGCCGTCGAGCACCCGACGGCCCAGCCCATGTCCGTCAACGTGGACTGCGTCCGCTCCGTGGGCACGGGCCTCGAGGTTGGTCCAGGTGGGTTTGTGACTGTCTGGTTTGACCCGATGGCACCAGACTTTAAATCGCGTGAACGCGGCTCCGTCGTGTGGTACTGGCGGGTCGGCAACTTTGCCTGGGCAATGATGCCTCACCGTAACCACTTGACCACGACGACCAAGGCCGCGCGAGTATATGCAGTAAAGGGCGACTGGTGCGTCGTTGGAGGCGAGACATTTCCTTTCACCATGGAGGACATGATGTTACAACGCGGCGCGCTCCAGGACCTTTATTTGGTGCGCTCTGCACTGGAGGGCAATGTGCGGCTGACCGACTGGTCGCATGCGCGCGCCGCCCGACGACGAAGGCTGGACCTCGTTCCGCCGACGTGCGGACCGCCAGAGGACGCAAAGCTGCACATTCGAGGCGTCGGTCCGAGGCTGCTCGCATACACCATGACCTGGCCAAAGTCGTACGCACATCAAGCTGGTGTAGACCGGGGGGGAGCTTCTGCCATCTGGCGACCGTCTGCCATACCCGACGTGCACGCCACTGTCCGCCTAGACAATTGGCCAACATCCTCGCTCCTCGATACCGTGTCCGTCTACACCCTTCCTCCAGCGTTCACGAGCTCGACGTCCGTCTACGGCCTGCGCACCGTCACTGTTGGCAAAGACCACAAAAGCAACAACGACCACACCTACACGCTAACCGTGACCAACCACTGCGTCCAACCTCACCCCACCCACCCATGGCCCCTCGGCGGCCTCGCAGCCGGCACCCAGCAGGACCGAACCGCAAGACCCACGCAGCCGCAAACAGCCCCGCCCCTCCGCGGCGGCGACAACATCAGCCTCAGCTACCCCTGGTACAGCGCCGACGGCAAGAGTATATCCTGCCAGATCCTCCTGGCGACAAAGGACAACTTTGCTGCCGATGCCAGCAGCCTGCCCCCGCGGCGCGCGGATGCACGTAAGCGTTTCGGAGGCGACGGGGCAGTGCACGTCAGTGCCGAGATGCTCGTGCTGTCTACGGTGAGTGGGGTTCGGTCGACCGGCACTGATCAACTAGAACTTTGGTATCGCTGCAATCACCTTTTGAGCGAGTCGCGCTGCAGCCATGTCGTGTGCTGTTACCGCCACGGCAGTCTCTCCTTGCTGCCCAAGGTTCTACATGTCGACCTTGACCCTCCCCATCCGCCCGCACCTCCCGATGCCGGCAACATCCCTCGTGTCCTCTTCGCTAGTATATCGGTTAGTATAATCGCCTCTCAATGTGAGAGTGCCCCAGATCAACTGGGAAGCGCGCGATAGAGCAGGGTTCGACTCCCTGGCGGAGAATCATCCTTTTTGGCTATGCATGCAGGTCGCAGCAGCGAGCGGCAGTGTGGTCTCTTTTGTGGCTCTGGGGTGGAAGCGCGCAGGACAATGTGGTGCGAGGTGAGCGAGGGGCGAGTCGTGGCGACGCCAGCCCTGGAGCGACCCTTTGCCGCTGGGCAGAGGTTGAAGCCTGCTATTGTTGTCGCTCGCCATTGTCTAGTCCCTGTGAAGAGCGACGACAGCATGTAGAGTGTCAGAATGTGAGCACATGAGCATCTGCAGCGCGAGCGGGTCAACACCCCTCGGCACCTCCATCCTGCGCATCAACAATCTCATCTCAGCTACGTCGCCGGCCCGGCGGTCCCCACCGCGGCTGGGCCTCCGTTCCCCTCATGCATAGCGACGCGGTACAGCGAGATGGCGAGCGGCATGGCCAAGTCCCTACTCTCCCCCGCAGCCGGCACGACCATGGCGACGAGCGCGCTGTCGTCGGCGGCGCGCGCCCCCTCCCTGGACGGCTGCGCCTTGACGGCCGCACGCACGCTCGCCGCGACGCGCGGGGCCAGGTCGGCCCACAGCCGCTTGACGGGGTAGCACGGCACCATCTCGCCCGCCGTCCCGGCCAGCGCGAGGAGGGGGACGTGCACGCCGTCGCTGCCGTCGCCGCGCTTTGGCGGGTCCGGCCTGTCTGACCCAAACGGCAGCTCGCGCAGGTCAATGTCGATCAGGCCGATAATCTCGGTCCCGGGCGCCTCGTCCTTGAACGCCGGCAGGGGGACCTGGCCCATGTTGACGAGCGCTTCTTCGTTGTGCGACAGCGGGCGGAGCCACCCGGCGTGGGCGGGGACCGACGTCGAGGAGAACGTGTCCCGGAGCTTGTCGAGCTCGGCCTCGACTGTCGCGCGCAGCGCGTGGCCTTGCATTGCCTGCGTGCCGGCTGCGTTGGCCGGCTCGTTGGTGGAGCTCGCAAAGCGGTATGTGCTGGGGCCGGCGCGCGGTGTCCGCGGCAGGGTGGTGCGTAGTGTGCGCAGGAGTGTGCCGGTGGGGCGGGCTAGGGCTGTCATGTTTGGTGTTGTGGATGTGGGGGGGTGAGAGTGGGAGAGTGTGAGAATGAGATGGTGTTGGCTGACGAGAGAATATGTTGGAGAAGTGTGTCCGACAACGCCGAACAATGTTCTCTTGTCGTTGCAACATCATTCAGCACATCCATCATGAGTCTGCCCGCTCGGTCTGGTCACTGCAAGCATACTACTCACAGGATAGAGCACAGAGCATGCAGCTAGCAGGTGTGCATGCTCAAGACATCACCATCTGGCGACAACGACCTCCACCGCGGACTAACCATGCGCTCCTCATTCGCTCACACCATGCACGGGTGGCCGCCGGTGGCTTGAAGCTCAACATGAGGCATCAAGGGCTGCTGCTTACGCCGGGAACCCATCATCATCCTCTACTCCGGTGCGACCTGGGAACGACGCCATGCACACAGTCCACGGACATGTTCTCTGCACACGTCTTCTCGCCCCATTGTCTGATGCTTTTCGTACGCGCCGAACACACTGGGGCGAAGGATAGGCTCTAGCAGCGAGCATGGCGTGTGCTGCGCTCGACAAGGTATAAGACGTGCACTGACGATCGGGCACTCATCCCCTCGATACGCTGTCACTACAACACTCTCCACTGAGATGCGCGCCGCCTTGCTCCTGCTCACCTGTCTGACGACCCTCGCCCTCGTCTCGGCCGACCTGGTCAAGCTCCACTTTGGCCCCGCGACGTCGACCAACTGCCTGACCTTTCGCGCCGCAACGCTCGCAGTGTTCGTAGGCCCATGCACCGACCCCTCGACGCTGTGGGAAATGGACGCCAACCAGACCATCGTGCAGGCGCATGGCGCGCTGAACAAGCTCAACGACACGCTGTGCCTCGGCGTGCGTGGCGAGAACGGGGTCATTGCGGGCGTGCAGCGGTGTGGGCTCAACGACGGGGTGCGCAAGGAGACGCAGTGGTGGTATGCGGTGGATCACCGGTTGGCACTCAAAGATACCAGTGCGTCACTCGCAGGGAGGGAGCTGACAGCAGACCCGGGGATCTGTCTCGACCTCCAGTCTGGCCGCACGGATGCGTACGCGCCGGTCAACGTCGTGCAGGCCTGGGAGTGTCAGGTCCGGAACCCGAATCAGGAATGGACGGCGGTGGGGGTTAACGGCGCGAGGATGGCTCGTGTGCGCGTCGGGTGGGTCTTGGCGAGTGTGGCTGCTGTCTGGGTCGCGGTGTAGACGAGGTCGGTGATGGCTAATGAATGACTTGTCACTGCTCTACTGTGTCTAGCTACTAATGTCCATGGCCTACCGCCACCGATGCTCACTCCTATGCTCACCATCAGCAAAGTACCTCGGCCACTCGTCGCCGTCCTGCAGGTCCACGATTCTCAGCCGTCCCATGGCCTCTGCACTCCCAGCATCGCTGTAAAACCTACTCCCACCCATGACCCCGGCCCGGCGCCAGCACTCCCTAACCCCAACCTCTAGCACCGCTCTCACTCGCACCCCAAACCCCTCCTCCTCATCGACGACCAACCCCAGCACAGGCGCATGCGCCACTCCAAGCCCCGCAAAAGTCACCCTCCCCCCGGCAGCCAACACCGCCGCGCCGACCTGCACCAGCGGCCACAACAGGCCCATCTCCCGCATAGCCCCCGGGAGGACCTCCCCCTCGCTCCGCCGCGGCACCCGCCCCTCGCGCCGCCGCACCCGCGGGGGGTGGAGCACGACGCGCAGCTCCCCCACCCTCCCCCAGGCGGGGGACACGCTCCGGACGCCCTCGCGCCACACGGCGGACGCGAGCGCGAACGGCGCCGCCGAGCCCCGGTCGTACGCGACGTGCACGGTGTGGGACCGGCCGACGGGGTTGAGGTGCGGGAAGCGCACGGCGGCGTGGACCGTCGTGGAGGGGTCGGACGCGGAGATGTCGACGTAGGTCGTGTAGGTGCGTGCGAGGTGGCCTCCGCGCATGTGCTGGAGCGAGGGCGGGGTGCCGCGGACGCTTGGGCAGGCGAGGAAGACGAGCTCGAGCGAGGGGGAGAGCGGGGTTAGGAGGTCGAGGGTTTTGACGTAGCGGAGGTGTCGTTTTATGGCTGCTGCGGCTGTGGGGATCGAGGGGAGCGGGGCGGGGTCGGACGCGGTGTGGGTGTGGAGCGTGTCGTGGGAGGAGGAGCGGGTGGGGATGGTGATGGGTGTGGACGTCGTGCTGCTGCTCCCGTTCGTGTGTCCGCCAATCTTATCGCCGTTAGTGGTCTGCCGCGACAGTGTCCTCGACAATGGTCGCGAGAGCGTAGAGGCCGCCGGCGAAGAGGTGCTAGGCCGTCTCGGCGGCGCGCCAAAGGCCAGCATCAAGATTTTCTGCGTTGGACTCACCGACACCGACTCGGAGTCGTCCCCCGCCCGGGCCCGTGGTGGGTACAGCGTCGGGAGCTTTGGGTGCGGCTTGACCGGGGAGCGGAGCGTGGGTTCACCGTCGTGCTGGGCCGGGGCGACGAGAATGTGCGCAAAGAGCAGCTTGTCCACTGCCCGCCGGCATGCGCGGTTGACGGCCCGCAGCGCCAGGAGGGTGGCGTATTCGTCTACCGAGCTGATGAGGCGGCGGCGGAGGTGGTCGTGCGTGAGGAGCGGCGAGGGTTCAAAGGCCATGCGAGAGCTCATGCCGAGGCCAGAGAGGCCGAGGCCACGGCCTGTCATGCCGCTGTGCTCGTCGTCGTCGGCGTCGTCGTACCGGGGCGTGGGCAGGGAGGTGGAGGTGCTGCCAAGGAGTGGGACAGACGCCGAGGCCGATCAAGAGTGAACGTCGACAACATGAGTGAGCGTGGTGAGTCTCTCGCGTCTACATGGGCTCGGCGCCGTCTGAGGTACAGAAAAACCTCGCAGCCGGGACCGGGACGGCGCTGCTGTTGGACCGCTCTCTTACCGCTTACCGCTGTGCTGGTAGTGTAAACGTGCTCAATGTCTGCAGACCCGAGGTGCATGGTGCCTGTAACTGGACACGGAGTGAGGTAAGCCGCAGACGGAGCCACAGCAAGAGCACCAACGAGCGCCGCACCGGTGCTTGTCGGAATCAGGGCCATGCTTGCCAGCAGTGTAACGGTGAGAGACTACTTACAGTGCGGATCACAGCTCACAGCAGCAGTAACTAGAACAGCGTCTGTCTAGTCAGCTGGTAACACCAGGCGGGCCGACTCTTGTGCTCTCGTCAGGAGTCGATCAGCAGGGTGCATGGCCCCGCATACCATGCTCTTATTGTACGCTCGCAGCGCTCGCTCGACATGTCCAATGCAGGGGACGCCGCGCTTTAGGGGAGTCGTCGAGCGCCATAAAGTGCTCCTGGGTCCCCGAGTCAGGTACGTCGAGGCACATCCCGCGTCTTGTCCTGTTGCCGCACCACCTGCATGGCCCTTCGCACTCACCTTGGCCATGAACTACCCATTCTTAGGGACACTGGGTCAAGTGCGACGCCGGACGGTCGACTTTGTGTCAAACGCCGTTCACATTGCTATAGCGGGCACATTGTATGCAGCAGAGTACAAAGAGAGAACACTACAGCACCATTGCTGTTCTGACCACTTGTCTTCTCGTACAGCAGCACCACCATGCCCCTCTCTGCCTCGTCCACGCAGGAACACATCCACGGCGACACGGCCGAGCCAGGACACACTGCAAAGGCTAAATCTGGGACCTCACTCGGTGAGCGACCACCTTTTTACACTCGGGCTAACAAGCCAGCATTCCTAAAGTATCGCCGGGCCAAGAAGAGCAAAAAACCCTCGACCTCGTCCGACGTCCACTCTATCGCGTCCACACCAGGCGAAGACGACGACCTGCGGCCCATGCTCGACGACTTCCCCATGCCACCGGGCTGGAGCTACGGGAGCTATACGTCGTCGTCGTCGCTGACCGAGTCGTCACCGCCACCGACGGTCGGCGTGAGCGTCGCACCGAGTAACCCGCCGTCACGGCCTGGATCAGTGCACCATGCGGCAGCAAGCGGGGCAGCGAGTATCAAGAACGGCGAAGTTGGGACACTCGCGAGCACGGCCGAGGAGGCCGCCGACACCAAGAGCCGCAAGGTCAAGAGCTCGAGCCTGTGGCGCTCAAAGCGGAGGGACAGCACGTCGTTTGCCTAGCCGTCCAAGAACGCAGCTGCCGCAGCGACACTACACCCCGTTACTACACATTGAGTGTACAGCAACCGACATGCGGGTGACACCGGAGACAAGTAGCAAGACCGCGACGCTCGATCAGTGGCGGCAGCACCCGGAATCCTGGGAGTGCTCCCTGAATGGCGGCCAAAGGGAAGGCGTCGTCGTCTGCGACACTGTGACATTGCCACCCGTCGGGGGTCTCCTCGTGCTTTTGCATGCTTCGGGGGTGTGCATGTACACGGCTACAGCGTTGTCGAGCTCGACGACGCCAGCGACACTGTCACAAGTTGTGGATGACTTTCAAGGTTTCAGGCACTGTCGTTATCTTTTACTCGTACCTCTCTTGACGGCAGCGGCTTGGTGGCCACTGGGTGGTCAGTTGCGCGACTATAACGACCGCTACGACGTAATCACGAGAGAAACGACCACTCCACGCGCATAGAAGTACAAGCAGTATTCCCAGCGAACAGAGCGCTGGGCATGGGGTTGTGGCTGAGCTGCTGTGCTCCCCGCTTCCATTCGGGACGAGAACCCCAGGCCAAATAGAACCGCGCATATGTATGACCATCAGAAGTCTCTGCTTATTATGATGATGTGGTTGTCGAGCTTAGAAGGGTATGCATGTGTCGGCTTTCGGCACGGCAAGAACTCCGAAGCTCTCGCACAGCCCTGGGCGGTCGTCTTGCGTACTCTATAACAAGCTGTCAAGATCACCAATATCAATCTTCGCTAGTATATCGGTTAGTATAATCGCCTCTCAATGTGAGAGTGCCCCAGATTACTGGGAAGCGCGCGATAGAGCAGGGTTCGACTCCCTGGCGGAGAATATCTTTTTGCGTATGTGACAACTATGTCTTTTTGCTCAAGCTATGCATTACTCAGCCGCCATACCTGACGAAGGCTACAGCGCATAGTACCATTCATGCTTATCCGGCCGCCTGCGAGAACTGCAAAGGGTGCAGAGGCCTTGCAGATCATGGCAGGTTGCTCTTGTGCGGTCGGCCGCCTGCGACTCCATCTCTCCACCTCACAATCATGGTCTGAACGACTGATCCGTTCAACACCCGGTATCGCTACTAATCAAACGCCACGGTACTCACTCGCAGTCAGCTTATCATATCAGCATGATCATAAGCACCGCTGTGGGCAGATCCGCAAACGAGCGGACTGGCGGAGCAGCCCAACCCACTGATTGACCGAGCGTGCCGTGCCATCCCCGGACCATTACCCAGATGACATGGTCCGGTCTAGCCGCGGCATGCTCGGCCCCGTCTCCCCCGCGGCGAGCCCCACCACCACAGGTCCATATACATTGCCGGTCGCTGCTGTACAACTTTCTTGCTCATCACTCTGTTCTCACTCACCTCTCAAACAGCATCTCTACAATGGCCCCAGTCGCTCGCCTCAACGCTGTCGCCGGCCACCTCGGCGGCTCATCTGCCTCGGGCAACAAGGAAAAGTACCTCCAGAAGAACCCCGATGACAGTCAGTATCTACATGTGTCAGCGGCCCATGACCAGTAGCAATGCTGGGACCCCACATGCATGTACAGAGCTAACGATGCAGTCGTCGTCACCTGCGCTAAGCGTATCCCCATGTGCAAGGCGCGCAAGGGCGGATACAAGGACGTCTCAAGCGACGAGCTGCTTATTGCTACCATGAAGGCGGCCAAGCAGAGTATTGGTATCGACGCGGCGCTCGTCGAGGACATGTGAGTAGGCCAAGCTGCGAGCTACGACACTTGAGTTGTGGCCAAGTGCTGACCAACAGCGTCGTCGGCACCGTCCTCACCCCCGGCGCACCGTACGCCACCCGTGCTGCGTCCCTCACTGCTGGTTTCCGTAAGTCTGTTGCTGTCCGCTAAGAGTTGCACTGACGCCTCAGCCGAGACCACGCCCGTGCAGGTCATCAACCGTTTCTGCTCGTCTGGCCTCATGGCGTGCCAGGCCATTGCCAACGAGATCCGCAACGGCGAGATTGAGATTGGTCTTGCTGTCGGATTCGAGGACATGACCGCCAAGTGAGCCCTTCCCACGCCCCCGGCGCGGACAGTACTGACGCACGCAGCCCCGACGACGGCGCCCCCAAGCTGGCGGCCGAGACGATGGCGCACCCCGTGGCCAAGGACTGCGAGCAGCGCATGGGCTGGACCTCGGAGCAGGTCGCTGGCGAGTTCAAGATTCCGCGCAGCAAGATGGACGCGTGGGCTGCGCAGTCGATGCAGCGCGCGGAAAAGGCCCAGGCGAGTGGGATTTTCGACGACGAGATTGTCCCTGTGACCTTTGCCAATGGCACGACCGTGTCCAAGGACGACGGTATCCGCGCCGGCACCACCGCCGACAAGCTCAGCAAGCTCAAGGGCGCCTTCCCCGACTGGCCTCCGAGCCAGACCACGGGCGGCAACGCCAGCCAGATCACGGACGGCGGCGCGTTTGTTCTTCTGATGACCCGCCGCAAGGCCCAGGAGCTCGGCCTGCCCATCCTCGCCAAGCACGTGGCTACTCTGTCCGTCGGCCTTGCGCCCCGCATCATGGGTATCGGCCCCAGCATTGCCATCCCCAAGCTCCTCTCCAAGGCCGGCCTCTCCAAGGACGACATTGACCTGTACGAGATCAACGAGGCGTTTGCCTCCATGATGGTCTACTGCGTCGAAAAGCTCGCCCTCGACCCCAGCAAGGTCAACGTCAACGGCGGCGCCATCGCCCTCGGCCACCCGCTCGGTGCGACTGGCGCGCGCCAGGTGGCCACCGCGCTCAACGCGATCAAGCGCACCGGAGGCAAGCTGTTTGTCACCTCCATGTGTATCGGGTTGGGCATGGGCGCCGCGGGTCTCTGGGTTAACGAGCAGTAGGAAGCGTAGTCGTAGCATATCATGTATTCGTTGTCAAGGTTGTCGACGCGAAGAGCAGCCATTTGACTGTGGCTGTGGCGTTTGTGTTACCCTGTCTTCTTTGCGAGCCCCGCAAGCCCCACCTCTTGTCCCTCTCGTAACCCTCACCAGGTTCACCAGGCATACAAAAGGGTGCTTGCATGGGCATTACACCAAAATGCAGACACGAAAATGTGTTGATGAAAAATAAAATAAAAAATCACCTCCACCTTCCTCCTCTTCCCATCACCACCAACTCATCAACATCAACCTCTCGATAGCTCAGTTGGTAGAGCGTCGGACTGTAACTGTTTCCTTATAGCCATCCGCAGGTCCTGTGTTCGACTCACAGTCGAGAGAGCAACAGCAGCGTCGACGAGACGCTTCCTCTTTTGCATCTGCAGACGAGGATGAGATCCGTTTTGTCGATCGGCAGATGGAGGTGTTCGTCGGGGTCGCGGGTTTGGGAGGCTCGGTGTTGCAGCATGTTGCTTTCCGATTCGCATTTTTGGTGCTTGTTCTCATGATTGCTTTTGACATGCACTCCATGCTTTGTACATGGTTGCGTAAGTGGTGCGGTTCGATGGATCGTTGTAAGAGACCCAAACGGTACAGTGCCACCCATCCCCCCTGGGTCCCTGCTCACAGCGCCAGTGCTACGTGTATCATCTGCATAGCTGCGCTATCTACTAGCGCTTTTACCTCCAAGCATACAAGCCTCCTCTCCTCACTTGTTAGGGAAGAACACTGACACGACTCCACCCGCAAACATGGTCACGCCAGTGTAGATCAACACTGCACCAAAGTTCGACGTTCCGTAGACGCCAGCAGCGCCGCGGAAGACGCCAGTCTTGAGCAGTTCAGTCGAGATGGGGCCCGAGGTCAGGTTGCCGACTCCGCGGAGGACTGCAAACGCCGAAAAGACGAGGACGTGCATCCTCAAGTCGTCTTCTGCGGCGTGTGTCAGTGTTGTCCGAGACTAGAGAACGGGGACCTACCGCAGATGCTCGAGATGATGCGGCTCCACAACCCGACAAAGCTGAGTGCGGATAGACCCCAGACGACGGAAAAGACAATGAGCATTGCCGACGAGGTGCCAAAGCCCCAGAGGACAAAGATTGAGATTGTGCCAAAGACGCACGACACTGTGACGGCTGTGCGTACCGGGGTGCGGTCGGAGAGCCAGCCCCAGAGGGCGTTGCCGGGAACCGAGGCGGCGTTCATGATGGCCACGAGGGCTGTGCCGTTAGGATGCGAGTTGATGTTCTCGGCAAAGGCTTGCTGTCAGCTGTCGCCCTCTTCAGTCGCAGAGAGGCACTCACTGGGAATCCACAGCGTAGGGTTAAAGTTTCCCAGGCTGGTCAACAAAAGGATGGTGAGCCCACACCACATCTTCCACGTCCAAACAATCTTCCAGTCGATGCCAGTCGCATAGCTCGACCCGCGCGTGGTGCCGCGTTTTGGGATGGGCACACGGCGCTTGATAAACATGAGGCTGACAGCGTTGAGCACGCCAAAGCCAATACCAAGCGCAATCATGGTCGCCTTGTAGCCAAAGCGGGACAGGAGGCCTTCAACGAGAAAGGGAAAGATTGTGCCGCCCACGCCGGTGCCGGCAAACATGATGCCGGTCGCGAGACCGCGGCGCGCGTGAAACCATTCAAAGATGAGGGTTGCGCAGGGCAGGTAGAGAGCTGCGGCGTCAGCAAGGCGCGAGACTAGGACTCACCTCCGGCGAAAGGGTATAGAATACCCATGATAGGAACGAGCTGCCCAGCCGAGGTCACAAACGCTGCTGCGATAAGTCCGACAGTGGAGACGATGAGGCCGACGAGCTGAAAGTACTGGCGCTGGCGTGGAAACGTCGTGAACAATCTACGCCCCGTTAGCCATCCATCCTCTGGTCCACAGACACTCACGGCCCAAGGAACGCAGTGCTCATAAACATCAAACCGGTCTGCAACGTCGCCGCGAGTGTAAGAGTACTCTCGTCGTGCGGAAACATGTTCTTGACCCAATACTGGTGAAACACACCAACAGTGTACGGCAACCCCCACACGGTCGTCTCGATCATGGTCGCCGCGACGAGAAACTGCCACGCCTGCCTCCCCTTGTCGACGGGCGGGAGGGCGGCGATGCCACCCTCGGGCGACTGATCGCGCGCCACGCGTGCGTCTGTGTCTGCCGGGTCGTCGTCGGGGAACCCGTTGTGGGAGAGGCGGGAGCGGAGCGAGGGGTCGCCGCTGTGGAACGACTGGCGGTCAAAGAGGTCGTCACCAACGTGCTCGGGGTAGGCCGGGGTTGAAGGGAGCGAGGTGCCGGGGACGGGGTCGCTGCGGTCCCGGGCGTGGATGACTCTTTCGAGTTCTATCGAGGTTGTTGCTGACATTGTCGTCGGCTGGAGCAGGTCTGGGCGATGTGGTGAAGGACAAAGCACCAGTGGGCGACGAGGTGGGCGGCGAGCGGTTGTGAGGATGTAGTTTTCCATCGACTCGAGTTCGAATGGGGTCCCCGGAAAATCATCTCGGCATCTGTCGTGCCTGCGGGCAAAGTGATGGGCATGGTGTATACGGTGTACGATTACCTAAGCTAGCAGCATTTATGCATAGACATGGCAGTCGAGTGTATAGGAGCACAGCTAGATCCCTCTAGCAATGCACGCCGGCGGCCGACAGAGCCAGCGGAAGATGCTCCTACGCGCTGGGCAACGGCATGCAACTGCCAACGGAAGTGCTTTGGCTCTCGGCTACAAAGTGATCAATGACCGAATGCCAGTTGTTGCTGCTACATCTGTGCATTCGGCTTTCGCAATGTAGCATGATACATTCACTCTTCTTATTAAACCTCATCTCGAGGGCCTTGTGCCCATTCTTCTCCCATACTCACTTCTACTCACTACACTCACACCCCCTGCCTGTCGCAATGTCGTCGCCCAAAGTCTTCACCACCCAGGTGACCGAGCTCCGTCAGTCCACCCCCACACATCCGTCCTCACAAACTAACAACACGCAGTCGGCATCAATCACCCCGTCATTCTAGCCGGCATGTTTGTCGCCTCGGGCGCCAAGCTGGCCGCAGCCGTGACAAACGCAGGCGGCTGCGGCGTCATTGGCGGTATCGTCTTGACGCCCAAGCAGCTCAAGACCATGATCGCCGAGCTCAAGGCGAATCTCATCAACAAGGACGCGCCATTCGGGGTCGACTTGGCACTGCCCAAGGTCGGCGGCGGCGCGCGCAAGACCAACCACGACTACACCCAGGGCCGCCTGGATGGGCTCATTGACGTTATCATTGAGGAGAAGGTCAAGCTGTTCGTGTGCGCCATTGGCGTCTGTCCCGCACCTGTTGTCGACAGGCTGCACAAGGCGGGCATTGTTGTTGCAAACGTGAGTTCCGTGCCCGCGCGAGTTCCGGTGCAGCGTCGTCCATGACCGCACCAACCACCTGCTTGGGGTGCACGCTCGCTGACATACCAGATGATCGGCCACCCGAAGCACGTGGACAAAGTCCTCGAAGCCGGCGTCGACATGCTCATCGCACAGGGCGGCGAAGGCGGCGGCCACACGGGCACAGTCCCATTTAGCATCCTGCAGCCGGCCATCGTCGACGCCTGCCGCGGCCGCGTGACCAAGGCCGGGCGGCCGGTCCCGCTCGTCGCGGCCGGGGGCATCTTTGACGGGCGCGGCCTCGCCGCTGCACTCATGTATGGCGCCCAGGCCGTGTGGGTCGGCACGCGGTTCGTGGCATCCGTGGAAGCTGCGGCGCCCAAGGCGCACAAGAATGAGATTCTGTCTACGGGCTTTGGCGAGACCGAGCCGACTGTCATCTACAGTGGTCGTCCGCTGCGGTGCAAAAAGACAAAGTACGTCGCCGAGTGGAACGACACGCGCCAGGACGAGATCAAGGACCTTACCTCGAGGGGTATTGTGCCGCATGCGCACGAACTGGAAAAGCACCCCGAGAGGTCTATTGAGGGCAAGATTTGGATCATGGGGGACGTCGCTGCTATGATTGACGAGGTGCTGCCGGCAAAGACTATTGTTGACAACATGGTCTATGGGGCAAAGGACGCTATCCAGGGCAGGTCGGCGTCGTTGTAGGCGGAAGAGGTAGTTCGTGTAGGGCTGTTCCATGCAAACTGCTTGTGCATAACGTGTTGCTGCTAGCTGCTGTTAATGGCGGTTCATCTCATCGTCTCTTTACACATGTGGCTGGCCCATGGCCGCTGCTTCCAAGAATCATTGCGTGAAGGTGTATGACACCTTGTCACTCCCCAGCGATGCGGCGGCCGCTCAACGTCCCTGCACTCATACACCTCCTGATACTGAGAGGTGTTCTCTCGCTAACAGCCTCGCATACATGCACTCGCTTATCGTCAGTTATTCCACATAGCTTCTGACAAGACCACGAAGGACGTTGTGTAGTAGTGATCCTGCCTGGCTGACCTGAGCGATTCCCTCGGACTTGGCCGAGTGACACCGGATGGCCGAGTAACCGGACTTCGAGCATCTCACATCTCTCCATCTCTTGGCTCTCTTGCTCCTCTTCGGCCCCCGAACACGGCTTTCGGATTGAGAGCCTCCTGCTGCGTCTGAACCCCCTCCTGGCTACAGCAGCGAGCAGCAGCACCAGCGACGTACCACCTGCCCAGCACACACTTGGCAGTAGTGCAACATACCGCACGACGTCGACATTCCGGTATTCAACAACCTGTGACCGGCTCTGTCCGTCCAAGAATCCACTACATCTACCCACAGGTTGTAGTAGGCCATTGCTCATCCACACCTGCTTCTCCCTTTACAGACAACACCTTGATTTAAGATGGGCTCCTCTCCTCGCAAAGCTTATGGTGAGTACCTGCTCGGTGTCGCGCGCGGGCTTGGACCGTATGGGAGTGCATAATGTGGTGTTAGTCAGCTATGATCGCACCCGTTGCCCTAGACGGCCTGCCCACAAGCACGTTGGCAACCTCATCTGAGCACATTCTCTACCGAGCGCTCAAACCCTGCCCGTTGACGCTAACACACCAGTCATTGGCGTCGGCTCGACCAAGTTTGACAAGCCCCGCAACCAGCGCGACTATGACGAGCTCGGCCTCGAGGCTGCGGTCAAGGCCCTGCTCGACGCTGGCATCACCTATGACTCTGTCGAGACCGCCGCGGCAGGCTACGTCTATGGCGACTCTACCTGCGGCCAGCGTGTGCTCTACATGCTGGGCATGACTGGTATCCCCATTGTCAACGTGAACAACAACTGCTCGACGGGCAGTTCTGCGTTTGCTGCGTGCGTCGCTGCCATCCAGGGCGGTCAGGCCGAGTGCGGTCTTGCGCTGGGCTTTGAAAAGATGAACCCGGGTTCCCTCTCGTCGCCGTGGAAGGACCGCATGTCGCCGCTCGAGGGCACGCACAAGCTGTTGACGTCTATCGAAGAGTCCAAGCACTATGCGACCAAGGAGAGTGGACCTGGGGCCGGCCGCATCTTTGCCGCTGCCGGTCTCGAGCACCACGAAAAGTACGGCTCCAAGCCCGAGCACGTTCACAAGATTAGTGCAAAGAACCACGAGCACTCGTCCCGCAACCCCTACTCGCAGTTCCGCTTCACCCCGTCTGTGGCCGAGGTCGCCGCTGCCCGCAAGATTACGCGCGACCTGACGCTGCCCATGTGCTCGCCGACGTCTGACGGTGGCGCGGCCGCCGTCGTCGCGTCCGAGGACTTTGTCAAGCGCCACAACCTCCAAGACCGCGCCATCGAGGTCGCCGGCCTCGGCGTGGCCACCGACACGTCCAAGCTGTACGAGGCCGCGTCGCGCATCGAGCTCACTGGCGCCGACATGGCGCGCAAGGCGTCGGCCAAGGCCTACAAGCAGGCCGGCATCTCGCCAAAGGACATCCAGGTGCTCGAGCTCCACGACTGCT
The DNA here is from genome assembly GCA_002335605.1 of Prillingera fragicola. Taxonomy (NCBI): domain Eukaryota; kingdom Fungi; phylum Basidiomycota; class Tremellomycetes; order Trichosporonales; family Trichosporonaceae; genus Prillingera; species Prillingera fragicola. Next base: position 71,663 of record BEDY01000003.1, read on the forward strand.
TTGCCCCCAACGAGCTCATCACCTACGAGTCCCTCGGCCTTGCCGCCGAGGGCACCGCGCACAAGCTCGTCGACGCCGGTGACAACACCTATGGCGGAAAATGGGTCGTCAACCCTAGTGGCGGCCTCGAGTCCAAGGGTCACGTAAGTCTGCCCGCACCCGCCTAGCTTGCTCTCGCTGACACCGCAGCCCCTCGGCGCGACCGGCCTCGGCATGGTCTTCTACATGACCCTCCAGGCGCGCGGCGAGGCGGGACCCCTGCAGGTCCCCAACGTCAAGAACGCGCTCACGCACAACCTCGGTCTCGGCGGCAGCTGCGTCGTCTCCATCCTCCGCAAGCCCGATACCTGGAAGGACGGCAGCAAGGGCAAGGACCGCCTCGGCTACGACTATGCCGCCGAGGTCAGGCGTATTGGCCAGGCAGAGCTGGATGCGGTCAAGAGTCGCGAGTACTCGGCCTACGTCAAGCCGGCCCTTGGTGGGGCTACGCTGGAGCGTGCGCGGCTCTAGGGATGTTGTAACAATGGGTTTAGTTGATGCAACGTGTTCTGAAGTAGTAGTGGCTGTTGGTCTAGGTTAGGATGGGAGATTGAAGAGACAAACGAGAGGGGTCATGTCACATGGTGCAGGGTGACCGCTGCCTGACGAGTGAGGCATGAGGACATGACGACACCTTTGTTCATCGACCTGATGGCAGCATGCAAAGCTCAGCCAAGCACCCAATCAAGGAGAAGGGTCAAAGTGCAAGACAGCACAAGCTCGTTATCACATGGCACATGGACGCTGGTACGCCGAGCAGTCAATTCGCCAATCGTTGTTTACAGACCATGCCACATGAGTGCTGTTCGCCTCGCGAGGTGTGGGACAGCACAGCCAACTTGATCTGCGAGCTGCTGAGCTGTTAGCCACGTTCGATACGGTGGAACTCTGAGCATCACTCGACGCATGGCGAGCCTCACAGATGTCCCCAGACTGTAGTCCGTTGACCTGAGGTCTTCTCTGTTATCGTCCCAGCCGTGCAACACTGTCGTAAGCACCTGAGGAGCAGCTGACCTGTTCAAGTCACTAATCATCGACATGTCCCAGCACTTGTACCCGCGAGCATCAGCGCCGCGACGACGAGCAGCAGCAACAGGAAACATTCTTCATAACAATTAATTACCGACTTTAATATATGCTGCGACCTAAACGTGCATGGCTGGCAAAGCACAGGTGCCGCCCCCCTCTTCAAATCTTCTGGACCGGTGACCAGGGCCCCTAGGGCCGTTGTTGCTGGCGCCAGTGTTCTCGTCGATACCGAGACTGTGGCTCAGCCTCCTGCCAAACCCAGCCTTGGGCGGCGACTCCCCCTCATGGGCCGGGGCAGTGTTGGAGCCCGAGCGCGAGAGCCGGCGCATGAACCCGCCGACGCCGCCGGCTTTGTTGTGGTGCGCGTCGTCGTCGGCGATGGCGCTGTCGTCGCCGCCGCCGCGGGACAGCCGGCGCATGAACCCCGTGGCGGGCGCGCCTTCCTGGCCGTGCGAGCCGTGAGAGCTGCGCGACAGGCGGCGTTGGATGCCGGCGAACGGCGGCTCAGAGCTGATAGAGTAGCTCAGGCGGCGGAGGAAGCCGGGCTCCTCGCCGTTCGGCCCGACGGGCGCTGCGTTCGGGGCGGGGGCCACAAAGGTGTGGCCCGGGGTGTGGGCCGCGGGCGGGCAGTCGTTGTGCCCGCCGTGGGCGACTTCGTGCGGGGCAAGGCCGTCGCGGCTGCTGCTCGAGCGGCGGGCGGCTTCGGCTTCGAGGTTGGGCATGGGTACGGCGGCGTCCACTTGGATTGTTAGTTGCGTTAGAGGGGTTGGCAGGTGGTGGCGAGGTGAGTTGGGTGGGAGTGAGGGAAGTGGGTGACCTACTGGCTTATGTAGTAGGAGGTGGAGCGGGGGTTTCCGTGGCGTGACAAGTCTTGGCTATTCGGGTGTCGATGGGCAGCAGTGGCGAGTGGAGCGGCTCACGAGATGGTCACTGACTCGGAGGAGATTATGTATAGTTTGCATCTGTAGGTCAGGTGGTCAGTGGATGTCAGTCTTGGCGCAGCACTGTGTCAAGGAGAGGCAGAGGGCTTGTGGCGCGAGGTCGAGACTGGCTGAGCCGTGTATGACGTGTTGCGTTGCTGAGACGGCTCCCACGACAATAGGACAGAGAGGCATTGAGAGCAAGACAGAGGGCGAGGCTTGCGCCGCTTTGGCTTGAGTGGCGACAGAAGAATGAGCAAAGATGGAGGTGGACGTGGTGCCTGTAGTGGTCAGCTGCTCACCTCCTCATACCTCGACCTTTGCCAGCTGCAATTGTTCTCTTCGGCTCAAGCCGCCACCCCGAGATGGGACCTGGACCCTAAGAGGAATGAGCAGCTGCATGGGCAATAGAGCGAAGAGCAGGTCATCTGCAAGTGCCTTGGGTTGTTCTTGTCGAGTGGCGGCAGGGTCGGCCGTCGATCCCGCCAAACATACGGCCGTAGCATGTCCTTGGCATTGCCATGGTGATCAATGGCGACGATCTACGACGGCAGCATGGTAGTGCTCATTGCTGCACGTACGCCACGCACTCGTTGTGATTGGACGTGCCAACGACGACTGAATGCTCACGTCATATCATACATCCTTGGCAAGTTACTAATACATTTACACGGGGATCGGTCAATTCGTGTCCTAGGCCGATGCACCTCCTCGCTGACATTACTCGTGCGACGACGAGCACACCTGAACGCCTGAGCCTCGGTTCCTCTCCTCCCCTGACAGCCGCCCTAGAGAAGCAATCTACCACCAGGACAGACTAGCAGCAACCGCACTCTGCTCGGCCAGCACCTCCTGCTCCTCCACCTCGGCACACGCCTGCTCCGCCGCCTCCTGCCTGGCCAGCATGGCCTGCTCTGCCGCGTGCGCAGCAGCGTCGCCGCCTATGTCTGCACGCACTGTTGCTTCGGGAATGGCGGGGTAGGTGTGCCCATGGTCGTGGCTGTGGTCGGGTGCGATTGGGCTGTGCTGCGGGGTGTTAGTTGACGCTGGGCGGGGGATCGTGGGATGGCTGGTGGCTTACGTCTCGTTGTCCTGCGAGAAAGGCAAGTGGCATGTTGGGTGTTCAATAGACGTGTTGAGCAAAGGACGTCGACGTGAATGAGCAGTTGATATTGTCAGTGGCAAAAGAGTATGCAGCCCCAGACGCGCAAACTAGAAGTAGTGGAGCAAGAATGACAAGAGTCATGTGGCTCACCTCATCATTCTCAAAGTGGAGGTCGGCATTCTCACTCACACTCTCACCTCACATCTCACAATGCTAGCCCAGCTCCTCCTGCTCTACCTCCACATCCCCAGGGTCCTCTCATCTCCAGCACAAGTCAACGGCGTCCCCCACGCCCAGAGAGAACACTGGATGCGTGTCGCCAACGCCGTACGCCCCTGCCCACTCCCACCAACTAACGACCACAGGCAGTATACGCCGGGCCGGACGCACACCCATGCCCCTTCTCCCCCTTTGGCACAGCGATAGTGAACACGACAAGCAACGACCTCGTCTGCGTCGCAGCAAACCAAATCGCAAATACAGGCGGTACGCCCCCGTGCCCCACGCAGCTGACGCGCAGACATCACCCGCCACGGCGAGATCACGGCCATCCGCGCGTGCACGGCCGTGCTCGCCCGCCGTGGGCTGTCGCCGGGGGAGATACATGGTGCGTGGCAAGAGCTATCGCTCTATACCAACGGCGAGCCCTGTCCCATGTGCGCGACGGCGATTCGGTGGGCGGGTTTCCGCGACGTGACTTATGGGACGTCCGAGGAGACGCTCCGGAAGTGTAAGTGGCTACTGTTGTGGGGCTGACGGCAAGATGGGATTGATGGGATATACGTCCCCTGGGAGTCTATCTGGAGCGGATCGGAGCAGTTCCCGCACAAGACGGAACGGGTCGTCGACGTGCTCCGTGAGGAGACGGATCCGTGGTTCGCATACCAGAGGGCCGGGGGTGCTTGTCGTGAGTTGCGTTGGTGGGACTGGGCTGATGCGAAAGCTGTTGGATGCGAGCGTGTAGGTGGTGGGGACTGTGAGCCGGTTGACAATTGGAGGGAGCTCGTCGAGGCTGCTGGGCATGGTGCGGCGTTGAAGAGGGAGGCGCCGGCACGGGATGAGCTCTAGGTCGGCGTGAGCTGACATGCGTGATGCATGATGCGTCGACGACAGTTGAAGGGCAGCACTTGACGACCTGCTCGTCTTCTCACCACTCCCAAACCAGACTTCAAGAATGCTTGTTCATGCTCTACATTGTCACCCTCTAGACGCTCACGAGTTGTCTCCCGGCCGACGCATCTTGATATTAGGACACGGCCGCAGGTAATCTCTGTGCAGGTGATGCCGACACTCTCCCTCCGGACAGCCCTCGACATCGACCAAGGCCTCGTGCGAGATATACGCGTGGATCACGTCGCCGTTGCGCAGGTCCAAGTCTGCTGGGGTCTCGTTACGCTTCACGGCCATGCGGTTCCAGAAGAAGCTGTTGTTCAGCCGCTGAGCATGTGAGAGGCAACTTACCGCGCATAGGCTACGTCGTTGCCAGTCTTCTCCACCCAGCGGTCCTGGAAACTCAGCAACGATGACATGTATCGCGATTGAACACACGCACCATGACGACCGACATTGGCCTGTCTTTCTGCAGCCCAAACATGTACTCGTTCTCTCCATGCAAGCCGTGGATTGTGAGCATGACGCGCTTACGCTGAGGCTGGCCAAAGTCGCGTTTGAACGGCTGACACACTGTGCACGAGGTCACTTTACACGTCAGCCCCGACAGTAGTCTCGAGCTACATACACTCCATGCTGATGCGGAGGACATCGCCAGGCCGTAGGCCGAGGCTGTGCGGCGTGTCTTCGTTCCTGATACACCCAGCACCCCGTTCATCGCAGTACAAGCTAGGAAAACGCTGTCAGCATCGGACAAAGACGCGAGCAGCTTACCGCGTGTTCAAATGTGTATAATGATCCGGAGCAGCCTGTTCCGACATGAACCATTCCTGTTCTTCAGCACCAACCTCTCGCCTACACTCACAATGACCTGTGCCATACGCGTACGCCACGGTATTCTGAAATGCCGATACGTCATCTCTGGCCCCCGGATAGTGAGATCAATCATATCCGTCGGCTGCGGCCTGGGGTTTCCCAAGGCTACGTCTGGCAGCTCACACGGCACGGGCGACGCGGAGCGTTCTTCCTCTTCATAAGGCGGAGGCGGGGTTGGAGATGTCCTTGCGTTGGAGGAAACGCGATACGTGAAAAGGCCGATGGGGCTTTGGGAGCGCGCTATCCGTGTGCCGGCTGGTGAGCGACGGATGGTGAAAGCGGGGGGCCATTGGGGGTAGCGGTCGGCGTCGCGGTCCCAGGCGGCGGACTGGGAGCGTGATGGGCCGCCATGCTCGCAACCAAATGGGCAGGCGTCCCGAGCAGAGTCGTATGTGAAAAGCATTCTTGCTGAGAGTGGGTGAGGAGACGAGATAAAGTTAAGAGAGTAATGTTCGCGCTGCGCGTCAAAGTCAGGAGTCTACGCGTGCGACAGGACCAATGAGGGATAGAGATGATGAACATTACCCTCGCCCTTACCCTCGCTCAGTGTCCCCCACGGGGTGGCGCTGGGCAGCAATGGTCATTGTTCAGTGTGCGCTCTGAATAGATGTCGTGCTGCTGCAGAAGTCGCTCACAGGAGACGTCTGGAAGGCTGTGAGACGATGGCCAGGTGAGCGTGAAGAGAGCAATGTCAAAAGTCGACAAGAGGTGGGAAGGGAATAATCAGTCGCGTAAGATCCAGGCACGCTATCTCATTCATGTTCTCCATCTCATTGTGTTTTTGTCTCTCTCTGCTCGTCCATTCATGTACTCGTCTGGGCTGTTTCTAAACCTCCTTCTTGCTCCCAGGTTCCTCCTTGACAGCTGGAATGGGTCCCCTATCAGCCAAGCCATGACCGAGAGGGAATTATGGCCGCGGAACCACCACACCTGCAACCTGCAACCTGCAGTGCGCCATGTTACCACCCGTAGTCGCTCCCCACACTGCACATCAGCAATGAGAACGATGAGAATAGCAACACCACACCGATTCAAGCCGGTGAACACAGTGTCAACATAGAGTTCATTCTTTCAGACGTCAGCGGCGGAACAGACATACGCAACTCACTCAGGTGACTCCAGCTTCCGACGAGCAAAGTGCTCCCAAGAGCACATGACCCCAGCCCACCCCCAAGCAGCCATATAACCTACCACCACCCACAAGAACAAGCTCCCCATCTCTTGGCCGTCTCTACACCCCCTAGAAATAGTCAAGCACGACAATGGACAACACCAGCTCCGAGGCCGTCGACATCACCATCAACGTCAAGTCCATGGACGGGCGGACCATGGCGTACCGCGTGAGGCCGAACAGTTCGCTCAACACTGTTACTGTGAGTGGGGTCGGGGGCGCGCTGCGATGTTGGGGCCAAGATGTTGGCTGATCTTGTGCTTGTGGATACCTGAGCGGCTCGGGGTGGGTGTGCTCGCGCTGACACTTGCAGTCATCCTGGGCAGAGGCCACTGGAGCGCACATGAGGGATCTTCGGTGGGTACTTTTTCCATGACTCGGCCCCATCAGTCTCAAGCTTTGTTACACGCCGCTTTGAACCCAATGCTCGGTCTATCTGCCTTCTCGCACACTCCTGATTTCTGGTGTGTGCATGCGAAGAAGCGACGACAAGAAGAATGATGGGAAAGGAACATCGCAGGGAGCCTCACTGCGGCACGACGTCATCCACCTCCACATGTCCGCCACAGACGTCGCTGACGGGACGCAGCTTTACCTACCACGGCGACGCTATCAAGGCCCAGACCCCCGCAGAGCTGGGAATGCATGATGGGGACGAGCTTGACGTGCACCCCGAGTGGCACTAGTGTGCGTGTTGGTGGGGGGTGAACGGGTTGTCGGGTGATGAGTTTATTGGTACGCGTGTCTGATGTCTAATGTTCAAGAGGAATGCATGTTACGCACTGAGACCGGTTGAGAGGGCAGTCTTCCACACTGAGAGTGAAGAGTCCAGCGCAAGACGCCGTTCTGTTCATGCGAGGCTGCCCCGCTCACTAGGATTAATCCACAATTAACAGCCCGCACACCACCTCAACGCTGAGTCTGCTCGCGATCCCTGGCCCGATGCCAATACGCCTCAACAGCAGCAGCCATACGGACGACCCGCTCCTCGACCTCCTTGGCCTGTCTGGAGTGAAACGCATCCACCCGTGCTCGGTGGCGGAGCATAATCTGTTCCCAGCGCTCGTCTACCGACAACGACGGGGCTGACGCCGAGGGCCTGCTCCCCATGGCAACTGCTTGTTTGTGTCTGGGAATCACGACGGGGTGGTCGAGAATGCTGATACCGGCAAACGTCGTTGCGGTGTCGTACATTTCAAACCGCGTGTCCTCTTGTACGCTCGGCGGCAGCGGGATGTCGCGACCGCGCTGTGCCGGGAGGGCTCGCAGGACTTCTTCCGGGATGGGTGTTGTTGGGCGTGGCCTGTCCATTGTAGCTTGCTACAGAGTGTGGGTGAGTGTGGGTCGTTGCATGCAGGATTTATATCACTTGGCATTAGCAGTCAGCAGTGATGAGCTCGTGCTGATGCTCTGATGTAGTGATGCTTCAACAGCCACGCCAAGAACAGCCATTGGGCTCGTGGTGCACTCGGAGCAATACTTGTACTCGATTGGGATGGTGGTAGGCGGATTGACCATCAGGCGACGAGCATGGCTGTCGTGCATGGAGAACTGATCAGACAACAGCAGAGATCAGAAACGTTTGTCGGTGTCGACGGATGACACGCCTCAGCACATCAGAAACACATCCTTGCCAGCCATCAGCGCGCCGCTCCTTGACCAACTCGGCATTCTCGTGGTGGATCGAGGTTGGCCATGGTGCAAGGATCAAAGATTGTAGCTGATGTCGACTGCTGCGCCGACACTGCATGTATGAAGACCCCACGTAGGTTGCAGTGTCCAGCGTATGTCCGTTGTCCGTTCGAAGGAGGTCAGTGGTGAACACACCTGCGGACTGGATTGGCCTGTGCATGCACCTGAGCCACATCGTTGAAAGACGCACTCGGCTGGGCATGAGCACCACAAACATCGATGCACAGGCAAAGGATCAATCGTGAGTTTGGCGTAAACATGAGCAAGTGGGTGAATGACAAGAGTGGACAGGTCCCTGTGCTGCTGGTGGACATTCCCCACGGCCGTCTCATCAACAACCACTCGTACTTTCCCACTCTCTCAAGCCCTCACAGTGTTCAGCACATGCACCCGCCATCACATAGAGACCGGTGTCCAACATCGTAACGAGCCCCCCGAGACCGGAATGTCCCCCCACTCTGCGCAGCAACAGCAACATGACACCAACCTGGGTCTCCTCCGCACACCTTGTCACTGACATTGTTGTTCGTTTCGAGGCAGGAACCCCGCCGACCGCTGCAGCACACCCCCACTGAATAGCGTACAAGGCATCAGACGCGGCCGGAAGCTGACAACATTGCATGGGATGACGACGCTGCGGCGTGCCTCTCATCTCTCTTATCAAGTGGGCTATGATCTATGCGACTCTGCAGTGGTCGTTGCCTGCACGTCGACGGAGCTCGGTCCTAGCTCGTCTGCAACGATAGTATCCTACTTCTCACCCCGGCCACGCAGGGCCGCTCGCTATCAACGCACCAGACGTATGCATAGGCGACGTAGACGACCATCCCGGCATCACCGCGGCCAATGACCACCACGGCTGGACGCATCTTATCAGGTGACGGTTACTCTCACCCAGGCACATCGACACTTGGCGCCTGGAATTTCTCTTCTTGACACTGTTCCCACAGCTCCTCGCTGCCCACGCAGGGGCTGCCGTCGCTCTGCCGTGAGACACGGTCTAGGCGCATGGCACACGGCCGGGTGCACGCGGCGCGCTCCGGCGTCCAGCGCTAGCCACACCGGTGGGCTGCGGCTGACCGAAAGCGTATCGCTCGCCCACTCTTCCCATGATACAAGAAGCTGCTGGCCATGTCGTGTCTCCCCACAGTTCTTCACTTCTCTGCACAGAGCAATCTCCCACTACTACTACTAGCTACACCCCCCAGGACTCTACAGCATGGCCAAGGGCAACACCAGCAAGGACAAGACATCCGTCCGCACTGTCGTCGAGGTCGACCCCCACAAGCCTGCCACCGAGCAGGCCGGACTCATGAACCGCTGGCAGTGAGTGTCCAGTGGTGTCCGCGGCACGTTGCAGCGTTGGCGCCAGTGCCACCGGGCGGCGTCCGGATATCGGCGTCTGCCCACCCTATCTCGCTCGTACTCACACCACAGCCCCGACATTCCCGCCGTGTGCACCGTCAAACAAAACGAAGTGTTCAACGTCGAATGCCACGAATGGACCGGCGGCCAGATCCACAACAATGACACTGCCGACGACGTTCAAAAGGTAGACCTCACCAAGATCCACAACCTCTCGGGCCCCATTGCCGTCGAGGGAGCCAAGGCCGGCGACGTGCTGATTGTCGACATTGTAGACATTCGGCCGTTTGAGCACATGAACTGGGGATACACTGGTGTCTTTGAGCGTGAGTTGCTCGCAGCCGCCTGGACGTCCTGACCCCGCAGGCACCAACGGCGGCGGTCTCTTCTCGACCGCGTTCGACTCCAAGGCCGCCAAGGCCATCTGGGACTTTGAGGGTCTGTTCGCGACCTCGCGTCACATTCCCGGCGTGCGCTTTGCCGGCATCCCCCACCCGGTGAGCCCAAACGCTGCAGGGCAACTACTAACTTACCAGGGCCTGATCGGCACTGCCCCGAGCCAAGAGCTGCTCGACACCTGGAACAAGCGCGAAAAGGCCCTGTTTGACGCGCACGCCGACGCCGTCCCCGCCGTCGCCCTCCTTCCCGAGCCCAAGGGCGCCTACGTCGGCCAAAAGGACCTGCCCGACGACGTGCGCAAGAAGATTTACGCCGAGGGCGCGCGCACCATCCCCGGTCGTGAGCACGGCGGCAACGTCGACATCAAGGTGTGTCCCCCGCCTGTGGTCGGTCGCTGACAGAGGCAGAACCTGTCGCGCGGCTCGCGCTGCTTCTTCCCCGTGTACATTGACGGCGCCAACCTTGCGCTGGGCGACCTGCACTTTTCGCAGGGCGACGGCGAGCTGTCCTTTTGCGGCGCGATTGAAATGGCGGGCATCGCGACGCTAAAGTGCAGCGTCATGAAGGGCGGCGTGGAAAAGCTCGGCCTGAAGCAGCCAATCTTCTTGCCCTCGCCCATCGACCCAAACTACCACGAGCAGATTGTGTTTGAGGGTCTGTCCGTCGACGTCCACGGCGACGGCAGCCAGTACTCGATGGACGCGACCGTGGCCTACAAGCAGGCCGCCCTCAACTGCATGGACTACCTCCAGCGCCTCGGCTACACGCGCGAACAGACCCGTACGTCCCCCTACACAACCAGCCACTAACGAGCCAGACCTCCTCCTCTCCGCCGCCCCCGTGGAGGCCCACGTCGCCGCGATCGTCGACACGCCGAACGCGTGCGTGACCATGGGCCTGCCCGTGGCCATCTTTGACCGCGACATCCGGCCGCTCGCCGACGGCTCGGACGGCCCCACCAAGCGCGACATGGGTCAGTGCGCGCTCCGCAGCGACGGAGAGAGGTGTATCCAGCCGCCTGGCATTGGGCCCAACAAGTGGCCAGGTGACGCAAAGGGGTTCAAGTGAGCTTTGGGAGAGTGGGCATTGCGGGATTGTGTGTGCGTGTAGTGCGAGAAGTGAAATGCAATCGTGTCTTTGTGGAGTCTGTCTGGCGTCTGTCTGGGAAGCTGGTCTTTGTCCACTGCGTGTACACGAGCCGGTGGATGCAGAGACCGATGCGAAGCTGCCGCTGTCAAGCTTGAGCTGTTGTCCATGTTGCGGGCAACCCATCTAAGGCGATGCGCCATCCATGAGACGGAACTCACTCTCAGACCGTGTACAGGGACAGGCTCGACACATCTCCAGCTAGCATCGTACATAAAACAAAGTCAGGCATGTCAATAAGCCGAGGTCTCCAGTATATCGCTCGGCCAAACGCAGGACAGTGGTGCTCCGGCGGTTGCGTTACATCCCAACCTTGATGGATGCTGCGCACCGCTGCGGTCGGCTAGACTCGGGGACGAATGGACGTGGCCCGTCCACTGCATCTCTGGATCGTGCAGTTTCGAGCGACTGCCATGAGTCGTTGGATGCCCCGTGAGATGTCCTGGCACGGTGAGTTGATCAGCACCGTCAATCCAGCGCCGCTTCAGCATCAATAGTGCGTGCATCTCGTGTCTGCCCCGCCTAAACTATAACTGCCGAACGCGTCCATCGAATCGTGTCGAGACGTCTACTGGAGGTCCTTGATGGGGACGTCCTTGCCGGTAGCCTGCGGCATCAGCATCAGACCAACCAATAGCAGCCAGGTAGACTCACCGACTTGAAGGCCGAGCGGACACCGTCCGAGATCTTCTCAGTGGTGCCGACCGACTGGCCGTGGCCGGCCTTCTTGAGGAAGCCGTCAATGCCCTTGTCTGCACGGTTAGCGCCGAACGACTCTCACGCTAGCGTCTGCTCGCGGGGACCACTTTCGCGACACCAGCGCACACGCTGCGACTCACCAAGAGCGTCCTGCTGGCCGGTCGAGGCGGTAGCGTTGGGGACCTGGCCGGTGCCGGTCTGGACGGCGGCGCCGGCGTCCTGGCCCGGGTTCTGGGGGTTCTGCTGCTGGCCCTGCTGCTGCTGCTGCTGGGCCTGGTTCTGCTGGTTGCCGCCGGAGAGGCCGCCGAGGGCAGACTGGGCCTGGTTGAGGAAGTTCATGGTGGTGGGGGTGGGGGTGGTTGTTTTTGCGAGTTGAAGAAGAGAAGAGGGTAAAGGGAGACGTCGATGGGCGTGTGAGGCTTATATATAGCGTTACAATCCAGCGCAGACAGAGCTCAATCGACGTGTAGCGCGTCCATCGCTTCGACCAAGCGTGAGCCCACCCAGGCAGGTCATTGGCTGACGTCAGAGTAAAGTGGGGGGCGCAATTTAAAGCGATCGACGCTTCCTGCGCCCTAGACACTGTGCCCGCCCAGAAACCACAAATTCAGGGTAGAATAGACCCCGATAGACCCTGAATATATTGCTTCCCTGAAACACCTCAATGTATTTGGTTCCGCTGACCACACGGTGGAGGTCGATCCTCCTACTTTGGTGAATGCTTTCTCTACAACGCACCAAATGCTCTTATGACAGGTTCACTCTTACTGGCAAGACTGGCCACGCTTCTCACCTGACTCTGCATAGCACCTATGATTCCAAAATTGCACCAGCTGCCACCTTCTGGCCCGCAATCGGGAGTACCATGTTCACCAGGACGGGAGCTCCATTCACTCGCCATGCTCGATGAGCGCGTTATTGCTGTCGCGAGGGTTTCGCGGAAAAATGTATGTTGACGATCAGCACAGGGGGCAGTTGGCTCAGAGTACAGGGGGCTGTCGCTTACTGAACCGAGTTGTTGATCATGGCAGTGTAGACAGAGGTGGAGGTGATGACCATGTCCTGGTGGCAGTTCCGGTCAGTCTTCCACATTGTCCTCCTTCTCCGCCATGTCCAACATGTCCACAGCAGATCTGGAGGGAAAGTATGACCCCAGCCCGTGCCACTGACAGCCATGGCCAATGCATGCAACTCATCGCCGCCACCCTGACCGCCAAAAAGGAACACACCCACTCGCACCCTCACCGCCCAATGACACTCGGTCCAACGACCTCGCACCATGAACAACATGTCGAGCAGCGAGCAGGCGCATTGCATGCTATGCTATGGAGCCAGCCGGGATCGAACCGGCGACCGTACGATGCACATCACCACTTCGTGGCCTGCTGAAACTGATATACTTCAGTCGTACGCTCTCCCAACTGAGCTATGTCTCCTGCGATGAGGTTGGTAGACTTCGCCAGACAATATACTGCCCTGACATCAGTACTCTGGCCTATGTCTCTGTGCGTGAAGAAGGCTCAACTTACAATCTACATGCAAAGCACCGTGCTACTCCAGTGTGCCCACTCTTCACCCCGAACCCACTGCTCTTGTCCGTCAGCCCCTGCGCTACCCATCGACTCACCCCGATGATAACACGCTCCATGTCCAAGCTGACCGAATGCTGTCCAACGCCCTTGGACATGGTGTTCAGTGTAACCTGCGTAATGACGCAGGGCAGCGTCATTCGCACTTCTTCTAACCAGGTGGCCGCCTCGTCGTCGCCGAGCTGAACCTCGAGAACGGTGTCTTGTTCCAGCTCGACGGATATTCCGCCTTTGTAGTCCTCGAGAGGGACTTGCTTTTCGGGCTGGACGGATACCTCGCCCTTGGTCTCTGGGGGGCCGGTTCTTGCGCGACCGTCGAGCTTCCCCAAGACAGACCTCACGAATGACTTCTTCCCCGCGCTCGACAACTCCGCCGGGCGTTGCTCTGCAGACCATCGATATGCCGGCTCCGGGTGCATGGCCCTTGGGATTTGGCGGCACACCGATTCCTGCCACACCATCCCTGCCTTGGTGTCCGGCGGCAGACGAAGCCTAGCACGAGCGACTGCTGCGGGGCTAAAGTCCCGAATGACCAGCACAGGGTGCCGATCAGTGCTCGGCTTCAAGTCCTTGTCAAACTGCAGCTCGGCGTCGCGGTATCCCGACACTGACGTGTGCCGGTCTTGCCTGAAGAATGGGTCCAGGCGGATGGGCTGATGGAAGATCCGCACTGCACCAGGACTCCATGCGCTCCAGGTGTAGCGGCGCGCCACGGCGTCGGCGGTCGTGTAGTACGTTTGGCCATGCTCATCTGTGGACTCTGTGCCGGCAATGGGATCAACGGCAGGCAAAACCCCTCGTACTTTGCTACTGCATCTGCAGAGAGGGACGGCGCAGAGCGGGTTGCTGGGTTCGACGGTGGGCTGCTGTGTGCGACGCCGCATGCGTTCCTCGCCACTCTGTACCAGCTGTACCAGCCTCTCGCGTAGAATGTACATGTCGTAGACCTTGGGGTATGCGGTAAACTGCACCCGCACTATACCGCGGCGAGAGTCTAGCGCAAAGGGGTAGCCGGCGGCCCGAGACGGAGTCAGAGGCGGTGGAGACACAGAGAGCGCGTACAGGCCGTACTTCTGTGGGGCGATGCTAGGCCATTCAAGTACTGCGAGACACGACGGCGTGTAAGGTTGCGCGGCGGTCTCGTCACAGACGTCGTGCTGGAATGACCAGATTGCAAACGTTGGCGGGGTCGCTGCTCCTTGGGCATCGCCCTCGGCAACCAGGTCATTGACGACCAGAATGGACGTCGGGGTCAGCAAACCAAAGCCCAGTGGTATCCCGTTGTGCCCGACCAGTCTCTGTTCCTGCGTCAGCAGCTGCACCTGGGTTGCAGAATACGCACCCCTCTGATCTCTCCTGTTTTCCAGTTCCACAGGCATATCTCGGGGACTGGGTACTCGAGAACATCTGGCTCTTCACTTTGCCAGGTCATCGAAACAGCGACCGTGTCGCCCATGACCTGGACGGCGGTGCTGATCTTTAGCCTGACAAGTTCATGGCGTGGTTTCCCCAGCATCGGCAGAGACGGTGGCAATGCAATGGGTAGAACTGACTGACTTGCGCCTGGATGGGGTTTGCCTGTGGAAATTGACAGCACACGGAGATCGGCAGCCTTGCAGCCTTCAAGCTTGCCGACTGTCTGATCAGCTCGTCCCAACCAGCTCCCAGACTCATAACCTTGCAACAGAACCAGTAGATCCTGCGACGGATCCCGCGCACACCCAGCATAGCTCGCATCAGGCAGAGGCAGCTTGTGGGCGCGCCAAGCTGGATCTGGGTCGCTAGCAGACGGAAGCGGCACGGCAACGTTGTGGCCTCCCCAGTCCATACCGCCGAGCGGAACGGCGTCGCGATCATACGTGAACAGCATCCCGCCTACCGGAAAGGGAAACGAGATCATTGCGTCGTAGGTGAGCAGCCGGCGGCACACCGGCGTCAAGGTCGCCCACCTGTCTGCCCACGCAGCGAGCAGCTCGCGCTTGGCGGACACGTTCATGCCGGGGGACGCTGCGGGCGGAGGACTAGGTGTCTCGTCGGCGCGTATCCAGGGGGTTATGGGGCTGGGTGACAGTTCTGTCCACTGGGATACATGGTACTCTTCATGGCAAGCTCCCATGGGGATTATCGGCATCTTGGCCCGTGTCGATGTTGTCTCGGCCCGTGTTTGCTGCGTTTCTGCAATGTCCACCAGACCGTGCATGGACAGCTCATGCTGGTACTCGAGCTCGGCAGAGCTGATGGCCATTGTCTTTGAGCAGTGAATGGGTGTTAATGGCAACAACTCGGACACAACTGATGAAGATATGTACCTGGGCTGCCAGCATGAATGAGAGTCACATACCCGCACCGGCTGACCCAAGATTCTTACAACCGCATAGCAAGCATCCTACGTACAGCTATTCTAGCAACACTGCCTCTCACAGCACAGCAGTCGGAAGCGACGCAGAGCCAGCTACACCCCAGCGCCAAAACCACTCGGCGGCCAACTGCACCATCTCGGGCGAGACGACGTGCCCGCGATCTTCCTGCACCACCCGGACCGCATCGCCGGCACGACGGCTCTCGCTCTCAATCTCCTTCCACCGCTCATCGCCAAACTTGACTGGCAGCATCCTGTCCAGCGCACCGTGCAGCGCGAGCACCTTCTTGTCCGCATACGTCCCGGGGGGCTCCTTGTATTCAAACCACTCGCGCGTGCCCTTTGGGAACGGGACGTCGGTGCCGAGGGTGTTGTGGCGCCTCGGGCGGGTGGTGAGCAGCGGCCCGAGGGCGGAGGGAGGAATGGAGATGATGGGCACGCCGATGCGCACGCGCGGGTCGTCCCGGAGCAGGCGCCAGGTGATGTGTCCGCCCATGGAGATGCCGGCCGACATGAACTCGGAGACGACGCGCTCGTTGCCGGGGAAGAGATACGAGGGGAGGAACTGGATGAGCATGAGATGGTCTTGCACGCCGCCAGTGACAGTTACTGCCATGTGGGGTCTGGGAGTGTCAGTCGTGAGCGAAACGCGATACGCACAGTCGCATCGGGTAGGTGTCAAAGTTGGAGCCGTCCTTGATGCGGCGGCGCTCGCCGTGGTTGCGCTGGTCCTGGGACGTTAGCAGCTGGCCAGGATGTCTGCTTCTGCTTCTGCAGACGCACATCGCCTTCAAAAAGAGGCCAGAACTCACCAGCGTCACGATCAGCACATCCCGCTGCCGTTCTCCCTGCGCCTGTTCCAACTTGTTCATCTCGCCGAGGATACCGGCTGCGAGCTTGTCAAGCTGGCTGGCGCGGTTCGCCCACCCGTGCGCAATCATCTGGCAGGACTGTTAGCTAGAACATTCCCGTGTTTGCAAACTGCGATGTATAATGTCGAGGACACTGGCAGTGCAGAGACTCGCCTGGCAGGCCATCTCAGCCAAGCCCAAAGCCGCTCCAGGCCGCCTCTCGACTCCACGACCTCGCGCATGCTCGCAACTCACAATAATAGACACAGGCTTGGTACGGCCTTTGATCTCCTCCAGCCCATAAACGTAGGCGTCGAGATCGACGAGCGTCACTGTCGATTTTGACACGGCGGGGTGGCCGAGGTCGAGGTTGTCGTAGTCCATGACGTGCTCGGGGCCTCCGGGTTGAGGCTTTGGTTTTTGAGCTGCCATTGTTACTGGGCGTGATAGAGGGTGTGAGAGGCTGTAATGACAGTTGTGCAGTGCCGAAGGATGAGGAAGTGAGCAATGTCCAAACGATGTAAATGTGTTCATGGTTCATTCGTCTCCGGATGGTCTGGTAGCCGGCATTCGGCAGAGGCAGGACCGGACTTGGCCGAAAGGCTCACCTCAGCCACATCTTCAGTCAACTGCAGCATCCACGCCGTTGTTACTGATGCATGCATGCTCATTTCGTGTGCTACTCCTACTTGCACACCGAGACTAGGCACAGACGTAACTGACCGATATGTCCCGTGTGTCGTTGCAGTCTGACCTACCTCACAAGCTAGGTCGTCCACTGTGCCGGCCTCTTCTCAAGGAAAGCCTTGATTCCCTCCTTGGCATCCTCAGAGCGCGCATGCAGAGCCATGACGCGTCCCGCCCACTCCGCAGCCTCCTCGTACCCGTCTCCACCAGTGCCTGTAATCCCCAGCTGGGTCCAATATGCCCACTTTCCCAGCGCCGTCGGCTGGCCCGCCCCGCCAGCAATCTGCCGGACGACCTCAGCGATACGCTTCTCGACCTGTGCCATGGCGTAGGCGCTTTCGCAGCGCACTATATCAATCGCATCCCGAAATTTTGACACAGGCAGAGAGGAAGCCGTAGCGAGCATGCGGTACGTCACCCGGCTGCCCAGAGCGCGCCCGACCGCGGTCGCAGGAGACGTGCACGGCAGGCCGATACTGGCTCCTGGGAGTTGCACGAGGGTCGCGGAGTGCGCAATGGTATAGTCGGCGCTCAGCGCGAGCTGCAGGCCAGCGGCAGACGCCAGGCCCTGCATGCCGCACACGACGGGCGCGGGCGAGTGTCGGATAAGCCGCATGACCTCTGCACACGTTGCGAAGGTCTCCTTGACCTCGTCGTGGGATAGATTGGCTAGTTCTTTCAGATCATGGCCAGAGCAGAACACTGGGCCCGAGGAGCGCAGGACAATCACGTTTGGCAAGCCCTTGCGCTGTTCGCGCCATGTGGCGCCGTCCAGGAGCCAGGTGTAGGCCGGGTCGTTGCCTTCGAGGTTGACGATAATGTCGGGGTTGAACTTGGGGAGTAGCAGCAGCTCGCCTGTAGCCGGGGAGGTGAGGGCTGCCTTGAGCTGAGACTGCAGGTCGCGCAGGACTGCTAGAGAGAGGGCGTTGCGTCTCGTGGGATTGTTGAAGAACAGGTAGGCTGCCTTGGCGGGCAGGGTGGGCAGGGCTGAAACTGAGTGTGTTAGCTGTGGGTGAAGACCTAAGACCTAAGCTGTGGAGATTGTCTGTTCTGAAGAAGTGGTGAGCTGGAAGAGTACTCACGAGCTGACATTGCTACAAGTGCTGGTGCTGCTGACGAGGTGAGCAATGGCAAGAGCGAGATGGGCCGGCATGGCTTAGTATGGGGTGGCAGTAGCGGAGTTAATTCCGACGTCATCTTGCATTCTGGCTTGCATCACCCATCTCACCACCACTACTACTCTTGCTGCAAGCCTCATGCACCTTTGAATCGGCCACGCATGTGTTCCCCTGCCTCATCGTGTCTATGTCTATGTCTTCAGAAGACGAATTTGATGATCTCAGTGTCGAACCGATTCAAGGGAGGTCTCCGATCCCGTTTCTTCGTGGCACCGAGATTCTTGCGTCCCCACACCTGCCGTCAACTACGCTGGACGGATTGATTTGAGGTTTTAGCTAGGTCCCTCACTTTGATCGTGACAGAACGTCAACCTGACAAGTTGGATGGGTACGTCTATGGGTCTAGTAGATACTTCTGTTACCAGCTGCGATAGGTATCCATCGGCAATAGACCGGAACAGCCAGGCCGAAAGAACTCTGCCAGAGTGCCATTCTGATCCTTGCTCAACAGCATGCCATCTTGGGCACTCTTTGGACTTTATACACGCATGTAGGGCCTTGTAGACTATGGCACGCACTTGTCCTTCCACTACTGGAGGCATATTATGACTGGGCAGGATGACATCGCCCTCTCCCTGCCTGCTCATGCCCAACATTCAGCGTCGTCCGATGTAAATGCCAGTCAAGTTGACCTAGTCCTACATGCAGAGCAGGCTGTACGACCACCGCGGTACTGTCATATCATCCCACACAAACTCCTGGCAGTCAGCGATCACCACACTCACAGCACCTACCCCGATCAAGACACGCTCCATGTCCAGAGCAAGGCAGTAGCTGTGCACATTATCACTCCAGCGCGGCAATCGCACCCGCGTCTCAACACAAGCCATGTCAGTATAGACCTCTTCCGCCCAGATACTCTGCGAACCCGGCCCCCAACTACTCCCAGTCTCGACGCACACGCTCCTCCCGTCGGTAGTCTCTGGCAAATCACCCCTACCAGCGCGGAGGAATGCCGCAGGGCTAAAGTCGCGAACGACAAGCACACCCTCCAAGCCGTCGGGCCTAAACGTAAAGTCGATATTCGCATCGCGATACCCGGCGACAGAGTTTGTGCGTTTGACCATTGGCGCGGCGTCACCAGAGTCCTCGTCCTCGGCTTCGGGGACCATGGCGACCACTCCGCGAGACCATGCGCGCCACGGGTACCGGCGTACACCTGGGGAGAGGGTCGAGTAGTAGGTACGGTTGTGGGTGTCGGTGTGGCAGTGCCCGCACGTCTGGTTGCAGAGGGGGAGGAAGCCACCTACTTGGCCCGAGCAGGTGCAGTTGGGAACGGGGCAGTGCGTGTTGGGTTCTTGTGTGGTGCGGGGGAGACGGCGCAGACGTTCCCTACCTTGGGTAATGAGGTCGACGAGCGTTTCCCGCTGCAGATACATGTCAAACCACTCTACGGCAGTGGAGTACTGTGCCCTCGCCAGGACCTGGACCCGAATCACGCCACTGTGCGGATCCAGCGCAAACGGGTATCCCGGCGTGGTGGGTCGCGCCGTCGCCGGGGCCGAGACGTCGCTGGAGGCGATTGATACGCCAGGTTGTAACTTTGGCCAGTCAAGTTGAGCCACGCACGAGGTGTACTGGCGCTCTGCACAGGTGTCGTGCTCAAATGTCCAGAGCGTGAACGACGGTGGCCGCTTGAGGCTCTCAGTATCCGTGACCGGGTAGTTGACCGCCAGCACGCTGGTCTCGGTGATCAGGCCGTAGGCAACGTCATCACAGGAGTGCCCGGGGATGGTCTAGCGTCAGCTACTGCTCATTGGCGCAGCAAGCTTACACCTCTGAGCTCGCCCGTTTTCCAGTTCCAGAGATGCACCTCAGGCACTACCCTTGATCCCCAATCATTAGCCTTCCACATCCACAACGCCAGCACAGCGACAGTATCCCCCAACACCTGGAGGTATCGTGGCTTGACCACCGGTTCAGGCTCGTCGTCATGCATCGTCATAGCCGGCGGCGGCGGAAAACGCAACACGGGCACAGCGGCAAGTGGGTGCGCTTGGCCAGTCGACATGCTCAGAACGTGGATGACGGCCGAGGACACTGGCACAGGCGGATTCATGTTCGGGAGGAAATGCTCGGGGTCGTCTGCTCCTGGTCGACTGATAGCCACCAAGAGGTCTTGAGACGCGTCCCGTATTGCCCCTGCATAGTCCCACTCGCCGCTCACAACTGGGAGGCTGCGGCTGCTAACATCCGGGGTCAGAGCAGATGGTAGCGAGACAACATAGTGTTCCAAACCCTTGTCAGGGCCGACGTCAGTCGAGAGAGGCCAGCACGCGTCAACGGCCATGAGATAGCCATGGTGAAGAGCAGGCTCCCACACTGAATTGCTCGCTGTGATGGCCCTTGCTGTGCTGGGACTGAGGGTCGTCCAGCGCTCCGTCAACGCGGCAAGCGCATCTCGTCTGACTTGCAGGCTTGACTGTGGACTGAGGGGTAAACAGGCTGGAGACGCTACGGATAGCCACGGCGTGCTTGATAATGGGACCGGGGTCCATTCGCCGACGACCACGTCTGTGTGCCTTGCGGGTGGCTCGACTGCATCGGCTGGAAGGTTGAGTGGGCGCTGGAAAGCAGAGATGTCCATGAGACCGTGCATCGATAGCTCGAGCTCATACTGCAGCTGTTCCGAGGTGGTGTATAGTGTATGCAGCAGCTTGCAGGTCTGAAGCGTAAGTTGGTGTTGTTAGAGTACCGACGGACCTGTGCAAACGCGAGCCGTTGCCGCGTGTTGAGCGCCTTGAATAGAGGGAAGAGGAGGTCGGTCGGGAGACGCAGAAGTGGACAGGGACGTGAATCCTCCCTGACCGTGTCCATGTTGGCTACGAGGGTGATGACTGGCAAGAGAGGTAAGCAACGTCGAAGAGGGATAAAAGCAGAACCAGGTAAGATGATGGTGATGTCGATCTCGGATCCGGATGTCGATCTCGGGCACAATGGGGTTTGATTGCCGGTATGGTTGCTGCCAATGGCTCACCTCAGCACATCTCTGCAGCGAAAAACTGGTGAAAACCCCAATGCATGAGGGCATCTAAAGTCACAGCGAGCGCAGCGAGATGGGAAATGAGCCAGTCTATTACACCCCCTTCCCAAGATCTAAGGACTCTGGGGCGAGTGGTGATACTCCTTGACCTTTGCAGCGAGGCTAGCCCTCCTTACACGATCCGAATCACTCAGGTCCACCTCGTCCCTCTCCGCCAGGATAGTGTACTGCGTCCACTCGCGATGCAGCGGGTGACCCTCGCGGGCGATACTTGCGTTGGTCTTGACACGCCCCAGCTGGGGCGGCGCCGTCGCCGCAACAGCAGCGTCCTCCTCGCCCCCGCCAATGGTCTTTTCCTCGTCGCCCTCGAGCACTTCGGCTGCCTTGCGCGCGTCCATGAGTGCCTTCATCTGGCGCTCGGCGTCGGCCGCCCACTTGCACCGTGCGCGGATCTGCGCGCCGTACTTGTAGAAGAGAAAGGGAAAGGGTATGCACGCAGCTGCGAGGAAACCAGGGAGGGCCGCCGCCCAGTGAATGCCGAGGGCCTTGTACATGTCGGCCGTGAAGAGGGGCTGGATCTATTAGAGTTGCACAGATGGGAGACAGCTTACGAAAGCGGCACCAAAGAGAGAACGGAGAACCGAGTTGGACGCGAGCACCGACGCGGCGTAAATGGTGTACGCATCAACAAGGTAGCCCATGGTGGCGAGGAAGACAATGACCATGCCAAAGCCAAAGGGAATACCAAACATGATGGGCGCGATCCAGTGCACGTTGGGGCCGTTGGTCGCTGCAAATCCTGCGAGGCCGATGACAACAGCAATGCCACCTGCGATGGCTGGGGGCAGACGCGCCTCGGGGGGAGGAGCCTCGCCGTCCTTGCCCGCAGCGACGTAGGAACGGTTCACGAAGAGGACTGTCATAGTGATTGCGACCTGGGGGTGTTAGGCACTGGGATACGGGAGGGCAAGGGAAGCAGATAGGAGTGAGCAAGCACGCAATGATGGCCAAACCTCGTGCTTGGTCTGGAGATTGGCTGCGGCCGGGCAGACATCCGGGACATCTGCCTCCTCACTATATATCCCTCTTGTCTGGGGCTCGGGCAGACAAAGGACACTCACTGCTACACCACCCGCAATGCCAAGGAAGGCAAGGCCCTGAAGACCAGCCGACCAGCCGCGTCCCTGCTCTGCGATGTTGTTAGCTAGTCTTTTCCGGAGAGCGGGCAACAGGACTTACGAAAAATGATAGGATAGGCTGCAAAGTTGAGATAAAGGGTGCCATAGATGATAGCAATCTGAGGTCAGCCACCATCCCAAAGCAGTACTACTCACGTAAATGGAAAGAATGAGGACGATGGGCTCGAGCAAAAACTTCCAAGGCCGGACAAGACTCTCCCGGAACAACTTGACCTTGTCCTGGGTACTCTTGGCGTCGCCAGCGTAGCGGTACACGCTTCCAGTCGCTTTGGAGAGCTTGGCTGCGCGCGAACGGAGAAGAGCCGGCGCGTACGTCTCGGGTGAGAAGAGGACGATCAAACTAAAGAAGAAGCCGCACAGGATGCCGAGGAACCCCATCACCCAGCGCCAGCCTGCTGCGTCGCCGATGAAGCCGCCGGCTGCCTCGTTAGCGGTTGTGCGCGAGGCCACTTTGAGTAGACTTACAGATGGGGCCGAGCGCAGGGCCGAGGAACGGCGCCGCAGCGAACAGCGCCATACCGATACCGCGCTGCTTTGCGTCGAGCATGTCTGTGACAGTACCGCCCGCGTTGGTGAGTGGCGAGGAGCCAAAGAAGCCAGCGAGGCAGCGGAAGATGAGCACTGCCGCCGGGTTTGGCGCCGCGCACACTAGCGACTGCCACAGCGTGAGCCCGCCGTAGGACAGAATGTAGATGGGTCGGCGGCCAAACGCCTCTGAGGCTGGTGCCCAGATGAGGGGCCCAAAGGCGAAGCCGACGACGAAGAGTGCTGAGAGGTTAGCGGGGGCCGGTAACTAGCATGTCTGAGCGCCGAGGCATTAGCACCAGCCTTTCACTGGCAACGAAACGCGCGTCTGGGCAAGAAAAGAACTCACAAACGCCACCAATCCAGAGCGTTGAGCTTCCGCCAAACTCCTTCATGAGATCCTTGACGCCGCCGCCATAAGCCGACGACGCGAGCGCGACCGCAAGAGTCACAAACGACGACAGCGTCATCTGCGTCCACTTGTACCACGATGGCCAGCGCTGGGGGTCCTCGACATCATGTGGGAGCCAGTCGATAATGTACGGCTCAGTTTCGGTGCCTTGACCTTTGTAGCGGTGGTGCAGAATGTCCTCGAACGGAGTAGTGTACAGGCGCCAGGGGCGTTTAGCCAAAGTGTAAGTTGAGGATGGCTTTGTAGAGACTGCTGTGCGCTCCTTTTGCTCGTCGCGTACGGAGAGAGACGACATTGTGGAGTGGGTGGTGCGACCAGAGGCGGCGGAACGGGTGGAGTGATGTTTGGTGTTTCGAGTGAGAGAGAGTGGAAAGAGTTAAGAGTCAGTGCCAATGTCGGTCTCTTTTGGGGAGCGCTCCAACGCGGCACCCGCTGTGCGCTCCGATGTGAGTGGGGATGCGGACTGCTCGTTGGCTGCTTGCTGTTGATGTTGCGGCGGCGACAATGGACATGGACAACAGACGGATACCCCGATGGCCGACTCCGGGCGCCGAGAATCCGGGGCACCAGAATAGCACCGAGCGCCCTGACTCTGCCGAAGCGGCCGGTGGTGGTGACGAGAGCATAAGAGATGTAACATGGGCAGTGATAAACTGATAGATTAGATACAAGAGAGAACGGCGACGTATGCATGGGGCTGGGTGGGGTGTTGGTCGCGCGCGGCCATGGCCACCCGGGGGTGTGATGAATGCAGTGGGCTCTCTTCATTTTGGTTCGCTTGCGTGAGCCAGTAGAATGGCGTGAACAGCCCCGACCTCCCCTGCGTCCCCCACTTGATCTCAACCTCATCGCTTTATCCAAACATACGACCTCCCACCTTACCAGCTCCGACAGACTTGCCCGCATCACTACATATGGTCCAAGGCGTCCACATCCCCGGCCTCCCGCCACTCCACTGGGAGAACCGACCTGGCCGCGCGTCTGTCGAGCAAGGCACTCTGTGCATTCTAGCCCCGCACAACACCGACTGGGTCGTGTCCCCGCTCGACCTGTCCGCGACGCACAACGCCCCTGCTCTCGGTTTCTCCGCGCCGGATCACACCTTTTCCCTCTCGGCGCGCGTCAGCGTCCAGACCTGGCAGCGCACGACGTTTGATGCCCCCGTGCTCGTCGTCTGGCGTGATCCGCAACACTACGCCAAGCTCTGCTTTGAGCAGTCACCGACAGGCGACGTCGGGCCAGTGTCGGTGGTGACGGATGGTGGCCCAAGCGACGACGCCAATGCCTACACTGTCGACGGCGATCATATGTGGCTCCGCGTCAGTCGCGTCGGCGAAGACGCCGCAGCGTGGGCGTTTCACGCGAGCGTCGACGGAAAATGGTGGGACTTTGTGCGTGTCTTCCGTCTTGGAGGCGAGGGCGAGTTGAACGTCGGCTTTCTAGCGCAGTGTCCTACAGGGACTGGGTGCGCCGCCGTCTTCGACGAGATTGTACTTGGGGATGCGCCAACCAACCTGCGTGATGGCAGCTAGGTGGGTGAATCGCTGTGCGCAGCACCTCCGCCGTCGGCTGGGACGTGACTCGCCGCTGCGAGCTCGACACGGAGTTGGTGCCAGCAACAAGGCTTACCCACCAACCACCTCGACTTCGTACAGCCCCGCGATTCGCAACCTCGTTTACAGCCGTCAGGTTCGGCAGAACCGCCAAGCCTCCAGGCTTATGGACCGAACTGCTGGCCCCGGACCTACTCGTGGCCAGCAGATCGTTTGTCAACAAGCACTGAGCCCGGCTGCTCTGTCAACTCTCGCACGACCTAACGGTCTGAGCAATAATCCCTTAGGCGCACGAGCTGTCATCTCCACTATCGGCACGTCGAGCACCGTGTCGCTTGTGTACGCCACCTCACGTCCTCACGGGCCGCGCCCGTCTTCCTGAGTCGGCTTCATCCTCCCCCGCCGACTTCCGCCATCGTGGGCCCCCCCAGCTCCAAAATGACCTTTCCCCATGCCCTCTTAGATCGACCGGCCTTACATCTCACTCTGTCAGGCTCCAGCCCCGGCCTCCTCACCACCTTACCCCCCGGCTTTCGGCGCCACGTTCCTCGTAGCCGGTGTATGCATCCTAACGGGCCCTGCCAAGCAGCTTAACCCATTCCCAGCCAGTATCGTGGCCGCCAATGATGGCATTCCATGCGCCGGGCTTGGTGACGGAGCATATTGACAGCGAGAAGATTTCACCCGGCAGCCGTTACAGTTACATACAATGCCGCGGAGAGGAGAGCAGACCATGGCTAGCTGTCCATGTAGTTTGCACGAGAGTTGGAGCAGAAGACAAAAATGGAAACAAGGTAGGAGGGCAAAAATAAAATAGCAAAAGAATAAGCTTCCTGTCGGGGAATCGAACCCCGATCTCCCGCGTGACAAGCGAGCATACTAACCGTTATACGAACAAGAACTTGATTGACAATAATGTTGAAATTTTATAAGCAGTCTCTTTCCCTACTCGGACACGTGGCAAGCATGCGTGATCTCTGTAGTTACCTCCACCGTCTCATACGCTGTACAAGTTGTCATGCTGCACCGGGTTTTGAGGGATATGGCTCTCGACGGGTTCTCTTGTTCATTGACATTTTGGGTGCGGGACCATGATCAGGTCTTGACGTCAGAGCAGGTCAGTATTTAGCGGAATTACCCGGTCGCTCGATCCAAGTCGTCCACCCCGTATCCTCCTTCACATTTCTCGTTTACACTGCATCTCTTGCTCCACGGCCACGGGACTTGTCTCATTTCTTATCGACCTCTTCGTAACTCTTCTCAGCAACAATGCCAGACGACTCCATGACCCCCGTCCGCGCCTCGACCCGCATCTCCATAGGCTGGGATGGCGCCCCCCACGACGAGGACACAGACACTCTCACCCTCACGATCAACATCTACACGCTCGACCTGCGCGTCGGTATCAAAGGTCCAGCAAAGGGTGCTATTGATTGGGGAAGCGTAGCGTTTGTCAGCACCACCAACCTCAAGGACGGTACGTGTCGATTCTTCCCCACCTCCTCGTCGTCACAGGAGGGCAACATCCGAAGCTCCGACGAAGCGCGGCTGCTGACATGTGCTTTAAGTTGAGCAAGGCGCTAAGCCCATTCTGCGCTGGGACCACATCATTGACTCGCGTAACAGTGAGGAGGGCGACGAGGGTGCGTTCGAGGACCTGCCGAACGGCGATGTCCTCGAGACGGGTGCAATGGTCAACCCTGCCACCGGCAAAAAGGAATCGTACGAGGAGATCTGGCGGCGATACCCAGACAGGGGTGAGTATTATGTGCTGGAGAGGTGTGATGGTCCGTGGGCTGCCGAGATCAAGCCCGGCTCGCACGGGGGGCCGGTGCAAAAGGCTTTCCTGGGCAGGATCGGTCCGCGCGCCCTGGGGCTTGCGCAGGACCGGGAGCGGTTCTGCGCCTACCGTGACGATCTGAAGGATCAAGCGTGGAGTAGGGTATACGAGTTTGCGTCGGGAGACGTTCTTCCTGGCGCGGCGGATGTTGACGCCGCGCTGAAAGAGGGCAAAGTGCTGGCAGAGGGGTCTATGGTCAGGATTGGGGAGAGTGAGTGGGTCGTGCGTGCTGCTGGAAGTGTGTAGTGCAGGATGTAAACAGGCATACTTGCATTTGTCAGAACGTGAAACTAATCATTGACAGTGGAATGGTAGGGTTGGCGCTAGCGGCACGAGTTGAGGAAATAGTGGCGAGCAACGAGTTCGGGGAGCCTCATTCAAATCAGTGTTGTAGTAGGAGGAAGTGGGATGGATGGGCTTCAGCAAAAGGTGTCTCGGCTCCAGATTTAAGCCTGGGCAGCCTGGGCAAGACTGGGGTTGTCCAAGAGGTTTTTGTAGCCCAGTGCGGCAGAAGCGAGCCATCACGGTGTGTCGTCCGTGTTGCTGAAAGACTTGGAAAAGGGGACGGTGGGGGTGTTGCCGGACCAGGTCATGGTGAGAATGTAGTGGTCAAGAGACGATACAGCATTGGTTGATCTGGGGCTGAATACGACCAAAGTAGCGGGCTCACTCAGAGCTACCTCAGATTCAACGGCCGCTCACACTTGAAATGTACTTACCGTAACACGCTCAGACCATCGGCATGACTCCCACTGCCACTGACCCTTCATCTCACTGGGCTGGGCCCTCCAAAGTCCCACTCTATGACCACCAAGATGCACTGGACAGCTTTGGCCACTCTGAGCTCAACACACATCGCAGTGGTAGCTGGGAGTGGCGGTCGTGCGTGGCGCAGGTGGGCAATAGCAGCATGTGGGCATTGCGACTGTATCGCAGACAACCACCACACCTTCCCCCCACACTCCCCACAAGCACAAGGACCTGCTTCAACAGCCCACACTTGCCCGCACCTAACCCCGCATCCGCGCTCACACCAAACACGCCAAGCCACCTCGGGGTCGTATCCACGGCTCCCCCTCACAGGGTTTAGACTCCAGCATACCCTCCATTGCAGGACATCGTCATACCCTGTTCCAGCGCCAACGCAAAGCGCCGCCTACCCTAGCCCTGCTGGCCGTTATCGCTCGTAGCGCGTGGCGGTCTTGGCGGATCACCGAGGGCCAGTGATATGCGTGCGGGTCATCTAGGCGTATCTCGCTGCTGTGGGGGTTGTGAGTGGTCAGCCTGCTGGTGGGCAGTGGGCCCCTGACCGCCCTGGCTGCAGCTGGCGTGGTTTGGCCGGTGGGTGTGCCGGTGCTAATGATTTGGTTCTTGCACAATGGCGCCCGGGGTGGTGATACATGCGCAGAAATACTGCTACAACCTATTTAAACTAGTTTACGATGTCGTCGGGCTTGACTAGGTCGCGTCGCGGGAGCGCGTTCGTTTTGGTTTCTTTCAGAGATGGTCGTGTCCCAATGAGCACTGGCTATGGACAACTTGTTCTCTTGTGCTTCTTCTTCTTCTTCCTCTTGCTGCTTCTTCTTGATACTTCTTGTCGTCTTTCCTTCTTCTTGTCGTCCGTCCTCGTTGTGGACGTGGCAGACTCACTCACGCATACACACCAGTGCGTATGCGCGCATCACTGCCCCTTGACCAACAACCTCAACAGCACATTCCTGCTCTCGTCCATGACACCCCTCCCGAGCGTGCCGGCAAGGTAGGCCGTGTAGGCCATGACGCCCGCACACCTGTTCTTGCCCGGCATGTCTGGCAAGTCGAACGGCGCCGCCTGGCCGAGCCTCGCGAGATAGTCCAAGGCGTCGCGGCGGGCGAGCGAGGGCTCAATCTTGACTTGCGGCGGGTTGGCCGTCGGCGAGGCGAGGGGGAGGATGTAGGGCTCCAGCAGCCTTGCGGGGCCTTCGAGGGCGGTCGAGTAGCTCCAGATGATGAGACTCGCAATGTAGAGACACCACGGGATCACGCTGGGAGCAGTCATAAAGCGCGCTTCGTGGCTCCACTTGAAGACCTGCGACAGCAACTCAACCGCGGCCGAGCAGCTGTAGGCACCGTCCTGGGACCGGGCCCACGACACGACATAGGTACTCGCGTTGGCCCACTCGCCTGGCGAAATGGGTCTGCCGGCAATGTTGGATTCGCCCGCAAAGATGCGGATGGATTCCGTGTCGCTCAGCAACAGGATGCAGCCGAGGTGCGCAAACGGGATGCCGGTCCAGTAAATGTGCATGTCGAGGGGCGCGTCATCGTTGGCCAAGCGACGCGCAAACATGTCCTGGGTGTGGTCGCGGAACGCGCCAAAGGCGCGCCGGAGCGAGTCCTTCCAGTGCGTAATCTTGGATTCGTGGATCATGCTGAGGTCACCGAGGTCGCGCCAGAGTAGCGTCCAGGACACGGATATGAGGCCGTGAAGCAGGATCCACAGTTGCAGCTCTGACATGGACGCTGCAATGGCACCGCGGCCGGCAATCTCGCGGAGGGCGGTGCGAAAGCTTGGCGGCTGGCGAGCAGAGCGCTGAGCGCGGGACCAGGCGAATGGCTCGGTTGCAAACCAGGGGCCGTCGTCGGATGGCCAGTCAATCTGCACGGTGAAGCAGTGGACGAGCAGGTAGTCGCGGAAGATTGCCGCGCTCTCCGTGTCCATCATAAAGGCGAGCCAGCCGCAGCGCTTGCGTTCCTCGAGGGCGACCCATTCGAGCCAGTGGTCGAGAGGGTTGCGCGCCGAGGGGTGATCCGCAAAGGTGGGGAGAAACACGCCGGCGAGACGGGCCATGATGATGCTCGGCGAGTGGAAGATTTGCGCCACGTCGTGCTCTTTCAACGAGCAGTATGAGCGCGAAAAGTGGTTGATGAGCAGAATGGTTTGGAGTGCTGCGATGGGAGCACGGGGTTCATCCTCCACGCGCTGACTGTCAGCGTCGCTCGAGCAAAGCGTGCCACAGTGGCGCTTGGCGAGACTTACCTCAAAGACCCTATGTCTGAGCCGCTTGTGGATCCTAGTCGCAATGCGGAAGCCGTCCTTGTCGTCGGCAAACGCGGTACCGATGCATAACATGGTGAGCAAGAGGTCTGGCGGGAGGCGGCGATATCCAAGCGACGGGCGATGAATGATAGGGTAGAGCGGGGCAAAGTGCCTGCGAAAGTGTCAGGTTGCCGTCGATCGCCGCGTATGCAGAGAGTGCAAGTGGTGGGTGTTGAATGGGTGTAGGTGGGTGGTGATGAATGGGTGCAGCGTGTGGCCAGCCGGGGGCGAGCGGGTCACGTCGTCCGCGTCGCCTAACCGGCCAGCCCCACGCCGGCTCACTCACATGAAGTAGAGCTCGAGGTACAGCTTCATCTGGCCGAGGCTGAACGCCGGGCCGGTGAGGTCTTCGCGGGCGGCTCCTTCAAATAGGTCGAGAATCTCTCCGCGGGCGCGCGCGTCGA
Source organism: Prillingera fragicola (assembly GCA_002335605.1). Lineage (NCBI taxonomy): Eukaryota > Fungi > Basidiomycota > Tremellomycetes > Trichosporonales > Trichosporonaceae > Prillingera > Prillingera fragicola. The sequence goes on from BEDY01000003.1 coordinate 101,873, forward strand.
GCACCTCGGCGGGGGCAGGGAGTCGCCAGGTGCCGGCCTCGGACTCCCAGCTCTCTGGAAAGGAAGGATACGGGCTCTGGGCGCCTGTGAATGGGTCGGCGCGCGGGTGGGTCTGCGGTGGACCCCGCGAAGAGGATTTTGATTGCGATGAAGTCGGAGTGTTGACGTCGGCGTCTGGGTCGATGTCGTCGGGGTGGTCATGCTGATAACCCCGACTGTAGGCGGCGTGCAAGTCATGCCCGCCGCCGCCTGGATGGTGTCCGCCGGCCCAGGCCCGGCGCTCACCAAAACCCGCCTCGGCGTATTCGTGGGATCCGACGCCGGCGAGGGCTGATTCTTCTAGTTTAATGTCGACGGCACCTGGCAACTGCTGCTGCGGCCAGGAGCCGGGGGCACCACCGGACGAGTTGGCAATGTTGAAGAGCCAGCTGAAGAGGTCGTCCATGTTGTTGCCCGCTTCGTTGGTGGGGTTCCAGGTGTCGCCGAGCGGTGCGCCGGTGGGAGCCGGCGTGGTGTCAAAATGGACACCATTGGCGGCAGGAGGGTAGACGCCGTTAGCGGCAGGGTGGACACCGTTGGCCTGGACAGGCTCGACGGGGTGGGGCGGGCCACCGTTGACGTGAACATTGTTCACACCATTCCACTCGTCGACACCCTTGGGGGTAAAGCTGAGCGTGCCAAGGGTCTCGGGGGTGGCTGCAAAAGCCGGCGCGAGGGGGAGGTCGAGACTGGCACCAGCACGCGCAGGTCCCTGGTCCGCGCCGGGGTCTGTGGGCCGCGCAAAGCGGGCACTAGGCGACGAGGCAGTGTTGTTGTTGTTAGTCTGCTGGAGGGGCACGCGGCCGCCAAAGCGAGCGTCGAGATCGAGCGACGGCCGGGAGAAGCGCGTCGCACTGGACGGGAACTCGAGACGGTCGTCACTGTCTGAACGCGCCAGGCGTCCGTCGAGGGTGATGCTGGGGTGGCCATGGGTGCCGTGCAGGATGCCGTTGTGGGTGCTGTGTCCATTGTGCTGGGGGTGGGTCGAGTGCTGCGGCGTGTACCTGATGGGCGAGTAGCGGTTGTTGTTGCTGCTCGACGAAGTGTACGACTGCGAGTGGTTGTGGTATGGCGGCCTGCGCTGCGGCGTGCTGCCGTCGTCGGACGAGGGAGAACCAGAGTCGGCGCTCTGACTGGGGGCCGAGGTGTGGTTGGTGGCCCGACGCTGAGGGCGGCGGCGCTTGCGAGGCACGAGCGCGTCCTCCTCGGCGATGGTGAGGGGTGCCGGTGCGTCGCCGTCGCTGCCTCGGCGAGACTTGCATGAAGTGCTGAGATGCTTGCGCAGGACGTCGGGCCGGGCGAATCCCTTGCCGCATGCTGGGCAGATGGACGCTGGACGGGTGTCTGCATGCAGTGAGCACAAAGGTGGAGGTGGGGGAAGGATGCGCCGAGTGGCTACGGTGATGCTTGGTGCAGACACCTCGGCTTGCAACCAAGCCATCCTAGCCTGTGCTGCTTTGGATTGTTGCTACTCACGGTTCAGCTCGTGACGCTCGAGATAGTCTTTGCGAACGTAGCGCTTGGGGCAGTGCGAGCAGGCGTAGACGCGGTCGCCCGTGTCGCTGCCGGGCGACGGCGGCTGCATGGCCTGGGCTGTGCGAGTGGGTGGTATGGTGAAGTGTTGGATGGGGGGGGTAGGCGGCGAGGGGGCAGGGAGGGATAGTGGTCACGACGGCGGCGGCAGCTGCGTAGGCTGGGGGTAGAATGCGCCGGCGTTGAGCTCGTGGCAGGTGGGTGACGATGAGCAGTGTGTTTTTGGATGATAGGTGGTGGTAGTGGTGGATAGTGCAGAAGCAAGAGCAGGGATACGACCACAGGAGCAGTAATGTGTGGCTGAGAGCGTGAGGGAGGGCCAGGGAAGGGCCGAGGGAGGGGCAGGAGACGAGAAGAGAAGAGGGTTGGGGGATGTTGGATCAAGAAGAATGCCGGTGTTATCAAGTACTTTGGACCTGTCGGCATCTCGACTTTGCACTGTCCGATCCTGTTCTTTCTTTCTCCCTCCTATGCATCCACTACACGCCCTTGAGCGTTGTGCCCCTCACACTGTCACTGCTATGCTCTGTGCCATGCTTCGTGCGCCCCTCGCTGTCTGTGTAGGCCATGCATCGGTCCTCTCATCGCCGCTCGGCAGTGTAGACTGTCGTCTAAACCAACCATCCGGCCAGGTCGGCGGAGGGCGGTCATGAAACGGAACAATGTCCTTGCCCGTCACTTGCCTGGATATCCGTTCTTCCCTGTTACGCCTCCTTCTTCTCCCCTCATGCCCTCTTCTGCCCTCTGCCCTCCTCCCCCCCCCGCCCCGGCAATTGACCCGGCGTGGCGACTCCCTTAGGAATGCCACAGCAACGCCTTGGACGTCTCGTTGCCGGCAGGGCCGTCGCTGCGGTGCCCCCACGGCGCTCCTTCTCTCTCTCTCGTGCCCCTTTGCGTCTAGTAGCGTGGACGCGCTTAACGGCTGCCGCACGCCGAGCCGCAGTTGTGCCTCGGATCTGACAAGGCTGCATGCTCCCTGGAATCACCCCGCTAGGTCGGGTCCCTGTCGCCGTACCACTATCTCGTTTCCTCTGGCTGCTGCCATCCATCCACTCCATCCAACGCTCATGCATCCCTAGCAGCTGGCCCTACAGCCCCAATCTGCGCCTCCAACACCCCCAGCGCTGTCTCAAGTAGTGCTCTTGAACAGCAAAGCCAAAGCAGAGGAGCAGACACTGCCTGTCGGACGACCCGACGTGGACTCAGGAACTAGTTGCAGCCAGGCAGAGCACCATCCACACCTGGCCAGCAAAAAACATTTGATAGCAACGATACGCGCGGCAACGGCGCACCACCTCCAGAGCGAGTCCTTCGCCTCGGAAAAACATACCCCTAATGCGCCAGCACAACTCTGACCGTGTCCGCACATACGATGGCGTTCTTGGCTCTCATGTGACTGGGATTATGCAGTTGGAACAACCCCAGAGCATGGCACAAGACCCGGTGCCAGTGATCGACGGAACGCGGGGGCCGAGACTCTTGTGACAAACGATCAGCAGCAGCATTGCTTTTCTTCTTTTCTTGCATGACAGTAGTGGCCAGCTCGTCGCGTACGCGGCACTGCTCGGCTCCCCCTGGCGTTTGCTGGCGTCGTCGCTGCGTGTCGCTTGTAACAATCATGGTGGTAGTGAATCTAGGCGAGACCCCGCGCCGGACATGACCGGCCCGATACCGGAATGTCCGTCCCCTTGACTGGCCTCTCCACTCAATTGACTCGCCTCCATGCATCCACCTGCACCAAGCTGACGCCTGGGAGCTGGAGACGCATGGTGCATACGCCAGCAGGGAACACTCCTTCCACAACCCTTGCAGCAGGGAGGCAAGAGAACGCCCCACAGCCAAGCGCACGCATCAGCCAATTCCAGCAGATCCAACTACCCCTCGGCACCAATCTCCCGGGCGCCGAGACCGGCTCCCATCGGTCCCTCGGCGCAGTCCCTGCCGAGCATGCCGAACCGCCCACGGCGCTTGTTCCCCCCACCCCGCAGCGTGCAATCGGTGCCGCCCTGCCCCGCAGATGACGCCTGGATGCGCCGAGAATGCGGGGGGTAGGATATCACCGAGGACGCGGGCGGGAGGGGCGGGCCGGCGTGTGCGTGTCTGGAGACGATTGTGGTTGTGGCAGGGAGGTCACGGGTGAGGCGGCTGGGAGTAGAGTTTGGGACGTGATCTGCATTGGGGATGTGCGTGACTGCGGGAACGCGTCCTGGGACCGTTGTCTGCGTCGTCGCTGTCGCTGCTAGCAGTAGAGGTGGTTGTTGCGGGGGGAGGAGAGGAATGTGACGAGTGTAATAATGGTGCCTGGGGTATAGGCGAGGATAGCGACGTTTATCCGTAGATCCCGCTGACGATCATTCTCGTACGTACTCTCTCTCTTTGTTGGCAGAGCGCGTGACCATGCATGGTGAGTGATTGAAGGCTGGACCGGGGAATGGCGAGGGTGGTTGCCTCGGTCGGTAGATTGACTGGCTGGGGTGGCGAGTCTGGCCCGGTAGATACCTTGCTGAAGCGGTCAGTCGCAGTGTGGTGGTGAGTGGTGGAGGCTATGGTCAGGCCTCGACAGCATCGACAACCAACAGGCCGCTAAACCTGCAACTAGCAGGCCGCGAAAGCTGATGGTCGATGCAGTGGAGACGGCGAGGGGGATACACTTCGTCGAGCACAATGCCACTCGGGTTATATGCACGCAGACCACCATGCCCACCACGTCGACCCAAGGACGGAGAAAGGCTCCAGCCCAATGTCCCGACCAAAGTGCCGATGGTTCCTCCAGCCAGCTGTAACTGTTCTAGCTCGACGGTACGCAGAGAGGGGTACGAGGCCCGAACTCGAGCTGAAACAGCTAGCATAAACAATAAGTATGCATCCTAGCCCACCTACCATGGCATCGGAGCTCACAAGAGACGAGCACGCCACCGACGCGCCGCAGTCCCAGCCCACCTACTCCCTCAGCCTACCGCTAGAAAGCTACGCTCCAGGCTCACAGATATGAGGAGCTGAGGCGGGGTCAGACTCGCATTAGTGTGATCTCACCCGGCTGACGCGCCGTGTCAACATGGTCGCCTAGGTGGGCAGCGTGTGGGCTAGGGATCGGCGTTGGCGTCACGGGTGTTCGACGGAGTGTGGGCAGCTAGAGACTGGGTCTGGCTGGGTCTGGGGCTGGGTCTGGAACCAGCCTTATGGCTTGCAGAGATGCGCTGGCGCGTCCTGCTGACCACATACGGCGCGGCCGTGGCGTCGCTGCCACCTTCCCCGCCAACGTCGGGTGACAACCGCAGCTGTCTCTTGACAGCCTCGACTAACGTCCAGTCCAACTGACGTCGCCACAGCCATACCAGAAACATGCCACAAAGCGATGCACAGCCATGGAGGAGGAGATCGCTGTCGGCATCCGCGACGCCGGCAAGCAAGAAACACGCAAGGTGGCACTTCTCGATGATGGGACATAAGTCCAACCCGGGCGCTGGGCGATGGGGCATGTCGCGTCTGCATGTAGAGTCGCGGCCTCCTCTCTCCTGGGCCAGGCTGAGTCGAGGAGGGCGTGCTGGTCCTCGGCTGTGGGCTACCTGTGCCCCCGGGTCTCGGAAGGTCGCTGAGCGGTTATCCGTTTGTCGTCTCGGCGCTGGGTTGTGTCTGGGCGTGATGAGGCGTCTCGGCTGTCGTGTCGCCGCCTGTGCCACCGGTGGGCGTCTCGGCATGTCGATGCCGTGTCTGTGGTGTGTGGCGGCTCCGGGGTGCCGGTCGTTTGGACTCTGGGTATGAGTGACGAACGTGTCGATCTGGGCGTGCAGATCACGCCCAATGGGGCGGTCGAAGACGCCTCGGATATGGGCAGAACATGTCCGCACGCAAACTTTGTGAGAGAGTCGAGGAGCCTGGTGGTCATGTCGGGGCCAGGGGGTAGCGCTTATCGCCAACTAACGCCCAGCCTGTGGACAGGGGGCGACTGATCTGCGACATGGCTGTGGCCTCTTGTTCCAGGCGTCGGTAGGTCAGCCGGCATTCCCAGTGCCGGAAGGGGATGCACGGATGCCGCTTGTGCTTGGGTGTCGCTTGGCGTTTATTGATCTGCAGCGTGTGAGCAATGTGCGTACATGTACGGCATGGATGATGGGTACCTGTGCATCAGCTTTGAAGTGTGTGGGCAAGTGCTAGGCAGTTTGTCAAGTGCTAGGCAGTTTATATCAACAAGCGCGCTGAATAAAAGAAATGGTGAATAAGTCTATGGAACATCAGGGTCGCGCAGCCTTGCTCAAGTGGCCAGTGGCTCCGGTCTGTGCATCGACTTGGCTGACTGGAGGAAAGCCATAGGTTTTATAAGTAGGACATTTTGAGCATCTGCCCAATGCTGTGACTCGGGTACCCAGAGTCTGGGCCAGTCGCACAGGCCAAGCCATTGACCGTGAATGGGGTTTGCGCGAGGCTGTTCAAAGGATCACCCTTATGCCCCGAGAGCATCGGCGGCTGGATTCATCCACATGTTCTTTTCGAAACGTTTAATCTGCATGAAAATGGCTTGCCTCTGTGTCCCTTGGGTTTCGTCCAGCCAATGTTGAAAGACTTTGACCACTCATCACAATGGTTAACCCTCGTTTCAAGTCCTCACGGTGATGAGAAACACACACTTGTTTTGACCTAGCACTGCAGTGACTTGGTCATCAGCAAAAAGCAATGCACCCAAAAATTCTCCCTCTCAACTTCACGGCCAGTCACGTCTGGCAAAACATGCAAAATATGCGCGCTGTTCATCACTGATGACCAGCTCTTCGTTTACTGATGCCCTGCCCATTGCCTTCAGCGGCTCTTGGCAGTACTATGAGTTTATAAACTCATGGTGATGGGTAGGGATGAGCTCATCAACGACCTCCAGCACACACCATTGCATACAGCACACCACAAAGGCCGCGACACACACACCTGTCACACAATCATAATCATGTCACACGACAGCTACTCTAGCGGTACCAGCTACTCGAGCTATAGCAGCTACATCTTATCATCGCCCTTCCCGGCGTATCACCCAGAAAATCAGACCCCCGTATTTGCTCTTCCCTCCATCAGCCAGGCATCATGCTACCGGGAAGTTGGGTGTCAAGGGAGCGCGTATGGTGAAAATGCCGGCTGTGAGTTGTCCGTCGCTACGCGGGCCCCTGCCTAAATTTCGTCGTGGCACAGTGCTGACCAAGCAGACCTGTGTGTACCCAAGGGTGGGGCCAATGCCACTGTATATTGTGGGGCTTGTGGGAGATACCTGATCACTTAGCCGCGTCGAAGGTGGGGGCGATTGACATTCACTGTATCGAATCAGACTGAATAACGATGGAGAATGTGTATTCTGCAGATGTATAGCTTTCATCAATTATGATTCGACGCCTGATTTGAGGGCCAACGGTTTGACCGTTACAAGCGCACATACTGCGGGTGGTGAACTCATGTGTGGCAAGTGGCACTGTTGCAGTAAGTGCTGGAAATCGATCCACGCTCTTACATCTGCTGTGTCCTGCCTCCTCTGTGACCCTTTGCAGCATGAAACGACTCAAAAGACTATCAATGGCTCGTCATTGTGGAATGCATCTAGTCAGGTCGCAAACGCTCATCTCGCACGGTCCACATTGGTTGCTCCACAAAGTCTCGACCAACGCCACCACTCTCGAACAACAAAGGCACCGCCCCACATGCCATCAAGTACGAGCACGTACCTCCTAATCGCGTCCAGTACCGTCGGAGTTCCCACTCTCGTATTGAGATACACCACTTTGATCCGCCTCTTCAATGGAAAGGAGCGGTCAGCTGGCGTCCTTGTCTCAGGGCTACTTGTCACAAGCTCAGCTCGGATCGCCACATCCCCTTCCGCAATGATGGTGGTGACCTTGTTCAACATCGACAACGCGTGTAAAGATAAACTGAACATGTAAGCTGGTGCAGCCATTCTACACTTCCCTTTTTTGTTTTCTGTGCTACACACCCCTTTGGTCGTTACAGTGAGTCGTGTGCCTCCTCCCATGCAAACTCTTGGTGAGGTGTCGGCAGCATAAATACAATGTGCTTACCTGATCGAGTCAGACCAAACACTACCCACTCTCTTTGAAATACACCTCTGCACACACTTCACAATGAACAACTATCTCACCACAGACTCTTGGATGAGTGGCCTCAAGTGGTGTGCATCTGGCGAGCGCGTGGGCGGTGAGTCCCCCATTCCTTCCTTCTATCGTCATGCACATCTCAGCGCAGCAACCATCCACCTCAGTGTTGGCACATCCTAACGTGACAGACCCCTGCCTCGCCATCATCGACAATACCAATTGCGTCCTCGTGTGCCTATACTGCAGTCAGACTCTGTACAGCGAGTGGTTCCGCACTCACTAGAGTGGCCTCGTCATCGCCCTTCATGTTTATTTATCAAGTAGACGATAGCTGTGATAATCCAACTTCGTTAACACCGTGCAAATTGTCTTATCTGTAGCCTGCATGACAAGTTTGAAACCTTGCTTTTAGGAACACCTGGGCGCTTGGCGGCTTGTGTCACCAAAGGAATGGCCATACTCGTCCCACAATCTCACGGCACGACCGAGAAGCAAGGTGTTAAGGAATGTGGCGTTCTTCCCATATTCGCACATTCTTTCTTTGTACCTTCTGTTGTGCTTCATGAATGCCGACTCGTCAGAATCATCCATTTCCCCTTCCTCACTTTAACGTCTACAACCCCCATTTTATCATCAACCATCTTTTGGTCTTCCCGTGCTCGTCAAAGCCATCACCCTCACGTTCACCCCCGTTTGCCACGTCTCCTCGGACACTTTCCGCACCTTGGCCCCCTCGTACCAGCTCTCTCGTGATACTCAAGAATGAGCTGCCCTGGAGATGATAGTGGAAACAATCGCGGAAGTAAGTGAGCTCGTCTGTCAGGCAGCCAACGTCTCAGACTGGTGTGTAATTGGGCATCGCGTTGGGAACATGCCGTATTGTTTATTCTGCCGAAAGCCTATCTACTACTTGCCTCCTCGCCGGTAGACAAAGGTGGCTCGAGTCGTGTATTATGGATGGAGATTTCAGAGATGGCTTCGTAAAGTTGGCCTGAAGGGTAATTTTTTATGAATTCGACTGTGCTGGGCACGAGCTGTATTTCTGTAGCGTTCACCACACACTGTACATTGAGTCACGCAAGCATCGGGATCTGTGGAGAATTCGTAGTGGCATTGGGTACACAACTTACTCCCAGACTATGCGGGCCATCCCTCGACAAGGTGATATCTTGGGTGGCCGCCACATCCTTTAACATTCACACCTTTCTTCGCACCGTTCGCCACTGCTGCTATGTATTTAAGTAGTGGCACCAGGAGGCTTGCCATCAGTCGTCCTTTCTCATCACTACTCTCAGTTGGCTTACCTTTACCATCAGTCTGATCTCCTACTACGCTAGCCCTCGTCAGCGATCTATTGTTCCACTCAATTGCTCATCAACCACTCGAGGTGGCATCTTGGCGCCACTCGCCCCTACCCCTCACTGATATTCAAACATGGCGTGCGCCGGAGACGCTAATGGGACCAACCGCGGAGGTGAGTGACCTGGTGTGACAAAGCCAACACCCCCAGCGATGTGTATCATTGGGTACCGAGTTGGCCCTACGTGGTACTGCCAGTATTGCCAGAAGGTTGTCCGCTACTATTGATGTGTGTGGTTGAGGGAATGGATTCGGCAGGTCCGAATTGTTTGGATCGGTAGGCTTGGGAATGAATCGCCATGAAATCAGTTTTACTACGAGTGAGATGAGAGAGCAACCGGTGTGAGCAAACAGTCCTACCGATATGGCTTTCTGGCCACCAACTCGAATGGGTGAACATAACCCCGGATATTGTCACACAGTTGACCCTGGGTGGGGTCTTCCCCTCAACCATGTCGTCGGCTGTCTCCTTCGCATTGCTTTGGCAGAGATCCCTTTAGCCGTGGTCCTTGTCAGCACTTGCTGTGTATTGGTGGCTGTATCCTAGCTCAGAGTCAATCTTTATATTCTCATTCATGTGCATACAACTAGGCTTTGCTTTCAGGTACAATAAACACAGAACATACGCTCCTCTCAAGCAGCGACGGGTTCCGCAATGCCACTGCCGACATAGGTCGCATTGAGCCTCATGTCGACATACTCACCAGCACCAATGGGCTGGTACTTCTTGGGGTTTGTAGCCGAAAACGTGCCAGGCAGAGCATCAATGACAGCATCCGCATTGGCGCTGCAGAACTGCTCGTCAGCCCCTCGTCTGAAGGTTTAACTCACGTAAGGAATAGAGAACCTCTCGCGCGTCATGTCGCCGTCCTCGGGCCTGCGAGGGGGAGCGCGGACACGGTGCAGCGTCGACTTGAGCTCGTCATTGCTCCACCGCATGAGAAAGTCGCCAATGTTAAACACGACCGCCCCATGCACGGGAGGTGCAGGGATGAATACACCTGGCTGGGTAGGGGACTCGACTTCCAGCCCACCGACGTTGTCTTGGAACAGGAAGGTGCAAGTGGAAAAGTCCTGCTGTCAGCGCATTCGTAACCCTCACTCACGGTGTGTGCACCAATGCGGCCCTTTTCGCCAGACTCGAACACCTCCCAAGGTGCAGAGGGGTCTGTCGTCAGTCGACGTCAACCAAGGCTACTCACAGTGCAGCAGGCGTAGCTGGTTGTCTCCCTCGCTGTGGTACTCTTCAAAGAAGTTTGACGGAAGAGGGTTGGGCATGCCCAGAGCCAGAGCGCGCAGGGCGCGAGTCTGCAACTTGCGGCATTCGTCCATGAATCGCTGGCAACCCTCCCGGAAACCGGGGAGGTGGTGCTCGGGAAGGTAGATGTTGGGGCAGCGGTCATAGCCGTCCAAGCCTGCAGTGGGTGTTAGCATGGAATGGAGGCTGAGTGCCAGAGACGGACCGATGTCAAAGCTCTCTTTAAAGTCGGCGCCCTTGCCACGGAGCTCAAGCAGCGCCTTGTCGTCAAAGACCATTTGCGAGACCTGCTCGACGCCGACGCCCGAGTAGCCACTATACTGTCAGCAGGGGCACAAAGGCCTGGCGTGACCCACCGGTGGTGATCGCCCTTGGGCGGGTGTGGTGCCGTCATCTTGACGTCCACAGGCAGCTCAAAGAATCGCTTGCTCCAGGCAAAGATCGCGTCGACGTCCGACTGAGCTAGCCCAGTGTTGACAAGGTACGCAAACCCGACGTCGCGGCAGGCTGTGTAGAACTGCTGCCCAATCTCGCGGGCGCGCTGGGGTGTCAGCTATTGTTGGTGGACTCCATGGCCATATTTACGTCGCCAGTGCCATCGCCAAAGCCGTCAAAGTCGATGAAAGGAATCACGCTCTCTGCAGAGGGGATAGGAGTGAGCATGGTGTGGTGAATACGATTGAGGAATGTGCGGGGAAAAGACCAGTTGCAGCTGTCGAGTGAGCGTGAAGTGGTCAGTTCTTGAAGGAGCGCATCAGGTCAGATGGTAGCTGTTGCCCACAGAGAGTCTAGTAGACATGGGAGGGAGTATGCTCCAGAGAATGTGGGCAGGTGGGCGGAGATGGTGGGCATGTCGTCTGCCTCGGCTGGGAGTGGAGTCGCAGCTTGGTGGCACCGCCTGGTTGCCCACTGTTTGCCCACTTGCCCACTTACCCACTTGCTCACGCAACCACCACACATGCACATGGCTTGTCACGGGTTCGTCTTCCTACCTCGGCAGATAAGTGGGTCCGCCGACAGAGATAGACTGCGCATGTCCAGTCCTCGGGATCTTGAGGAGACAGATGGGCTTTGCTTCGCAGGTGGGCGAAGAACCGGGCCCACCGGCAGCCCACCTTGGAGCACTGTCAAACAGTCGACGCACTTCCACCGACCGGTGTGTGAGCATGCTCTGCTCTTCCACACCTCAAGCATGTTGTGGAGCTGCCCACCGCCCACCTTCCCGCGACATCGATAGTCACTTGACTCGATCCAATTGACAGCCGGCGATTGAGCGACGCAAACCAGCTGAAGTGATACCGGATACGGCGGTGGAGGTCCCAAGTCGAAACCCCAAGATCTCAACTCTTGGCTCTACATCATCCATCACCGTGCGGCCCGCCAACGTACGCATTGCAACGGACGGACCACGTAGGACGGTTCGGGGCCCAGTCTTGTGCATATCTCGGTGTTATCGCCTGCCCACATTCTTCAAACCGCGACGCCTCACACACACGCCCCATGACTTGACGACTCGTCAACATCCATCAACGGTCTCCGTCTTACGCCTTGACGCAATCTATACCCCGGCTCTGGTCCGGTAATTCAGTTGTGTACAGTGTGCCATCGTCAGTGCCCACTTAAGAAAGAGGCGAGCCGAAGAAACGTCGACTTTCTTCACCATCAACTCTCCTTCATTTACAATCTCATAGCAAGATGGGACCACGCCTCCGCAAGTTAGCAACGCGCCTCGAGTGCCCCGTCGACGAAGATGCAGGCTACGTCAATGACAGGTGGACCAACCGAGACCTGATCCCCATTCCCCCAGACAGGCGAACCTACAAGGTTTGGAGCTTTGTCGTGAGTGTCTCCGCCCAGGATGTATCCCAGGGTGTGTCGTGGCAGTCACCAGCCACATTGTTGTCCACATGCACACCTGATCGCCACCACCGCTCACCACCACCACACCTCATGCACTCGTGCATATCATCGTGCATAGCTCACACATACAGGTCTACTGGTTTGTCTCTGGAGCCTGCATCAGTGCATATAGTACAGGCTCGTCGCTTCTCGCTTATGGTGAGTTTTTCCTCCAGATCTGATTCAACACACACGGGTCGGTCAATTCCGGGAGCCTCCCATACCCTTGGGTCAGCCACTTGTCTCCCGCACAGCCATGCTGCCGCGGCGACGCAAAGGGTCACTCCGGCGTCTGCTCGGCGTGTTTGCCCTGGCAGAGTGCATGTTCATTGTGCTTGGAGTCGTGTGCGTTTACGTGGTATTGGCGTCGTGTAGTGGTGGCGCCGGACATGGCCGGGGCGGGCGAGATCTGGGGGTCGACCTCCACTTCCGCCCTATTTCCATTGCCCTTATCCCTTGTGGCGACTTCTACACGACGCAACTGCGTGCAGGTTGCTGTGATAGCGACCTGACCTAGGGTGTGTGCCATTAGCAGGGCACCAAGTCAGGTGGCGGCGCCATGTCGGTCCGCCATCTCACTTCACCCTCAGTCGTGAACGATGTGTCGAGCGCACTTGAAGTCTTTGCTTGATGAGTCGCGCTCGGCAAGCTCGCCGCATAGTCCGAGCCGCCTGTGTCTCAAGTCTCCCTATCGATAAGCACAAACTGACGCCCAGGTCTTACGGCTCAACAAGCCATGGCGTGTGTCGTCGTCGGTGCCGTGATCACGGGCATGTTGAGTGTCGTCTCCGGTATGCCGGGTGAGATCCACCATGTAGGCTTCACTGTCATCAGTCGCATGACTTGGGGTCTGCGCGGTGGTTACTTTCCCGTTGTGTTGCGCACTTTCACCTCTATCTGGTGGTTTGGCATCCAAAGTTACTGGGGCGGCATGGCCGTCTCGCTTGTGCTGGGCGGCCTCTCGCCAAAGTTCAAGCACATGCACTCGTCCATCCCTGCGAGCCAATACATTACGACCCAGGACCTCGTCGGTGTCATCATCTGGTACATTTTGTACATTCCCCTCGTGCTCGTTCCTCCCGAGCGACTCCAGCGCCCGTTCGTCATCTCCTCGATCGCCTTTGGCGCGACGCTCATCGGCCTCCTCGCTTGGTCTGTCCCCCTCGCCAAGGGCGGCGGCCCCCTCTTCAAGTCCAAGAACACGGCTCAGTCAACGCCCTACTCCATGATGCTGGGTATCACGTCCATCCTCTCCTCCTGGGGTTCTGGCACCATCGGCCAGTCAGACTGGGTCCGTTACTCCCAACGCCGCTACTACCCTATGCTCTCACAGCTAGTCGCCGCGCCCATGATGATCACCTGCTGTGCGCTCGCCGGCGTAGTCGTCACGTCCGCCAGCTCCCAGATCCTAGGCGAGCTCTACTGGTCCCCCATCGCCCTGCTCTCAGCAATCCAGGACCACTACAACTCGTCACCCGGCGTGCGCGCCGCCGTAGTCTTTGCAGGCGTGGGCTGCACGTGCGCCCAGCTCAGCATCAACGTGCTCCTCAACTCGGTCTCGACAGGCATGGACATGGCAGGTCTCTGGCCAAAGTACATCAACATCCGCCGCGGAGCCTACCTTCTCGCTGCCTTTGGCCTCGCCTCCAACCCGTGGCAGATTGTAAACTCGGCAGAAACCTTCCTCGCCGTCGTGTCGTTCCTGGGCGTCTTCAACGCGCCCCTCACGGGTATCATGCTTGCAGACTACCACGTCGTCCGCACGCGCCACGTAAAGGTCGAGGACCTGTACACCCCCAAGGGAATCTATTGGTACTGGAAGGGTCTGCACTGGCGCGCCCTTGTCGCTTTCACGGTCGGTGTCTGGCCCTTCTGGCCGGGCTTTATCATGAGCATTCAGGATCCAAGCGCGTCAAACGGGTGGACAAAGCTGTTCAACGTGAGTTTTCTTGTTCTTTTGCTTGGGCGCCGCTGACAGGCAGATCTCGTTCATCGTAGGCGTGGCTATCGGCTTTGTGTCGTTTATTGCCATTTGCATCGTCTCTCCCCCGCCCCACCGCAAGGAGGGCGAGACCTTTTTGGACGACGAGAGGTTTTGCCGCAACGTTTCTGGGGCGCCAGTTGAGCACTCTGGGGCCAAGTACGATGAGGCTGCGGAGGGGGTTGTGTCGGTGCCCAAGGATGGGACTAGTGTTGTGATCACAGATGTGCGTGGGACTGTGTAAGGTTGGGTGTCAAGATTGTAGGGTGTGAGTGACCGTTTAGTTGTGTTATAGATGCCCACGAGGTCAATGGTTGTTATGGATTGGATAAGCAGCGCGTTATCTTAGCTCGCACGGTGTACTGAACTAGCACGTGTGACAAGTCTGTAACACAGGACAGCAACAACGGACAACGAGGGTGTTGACAGCAGCGACATCCCGAGTACCACCGAGGATTGATGATGGTCCGTGTGCTGCGCCACTGACGCCACCAGTTCTTGAAAGGTGAATGATAAGCGAATCGAGTCGATAAGCTTTTCATCTGCAACAGTGTGATATGGAGCTTGTTTTCAGTGATCTGAGGCACAGACAGTGAGAATGAAAGCTGTGAATACTGTGCAGAAGCATGGTATCGTGCTCAATACTCGATGTCAAGAGTACTGCTCTCCTCAGCAGAGCGAGAGTATGACGTAATGTGTCTGGGGCGCCACACATAGCTGTGCCTAGCGATCCCCCTGTCAAAGTGCGCCCCCTGTACATAGGTCATTGCAACATTGCTACTTCTTACTCTCTTTGCTGTTGGCTCCAGGCTTTGAGGAACACTAAACGCATGAGAACCTCTTTGTCCGCCGAACGGAGAGCTACGACTCCTCTTGAACATTGCTGCTGTTGTGCAGGCGGTTGCAGCCGAGGTGCAGCACAATGCTAGGCCGGACTTACCCAAATGCGGGATCCCCCGCCACTAACGCCCACAATCCCCCGACAACAGTGGCATTAGAAAAAGGAGTAATCAACAATTGCTTCCGTTAATGAAACTGCCTTGTCCGATTAGCGCCGGTTAGCCTTTGACCCGGCCACGTGGCTGCAGGCTGTCGAGTCGGAAGCACCAATTGGTCCCGGCCCGGGACCATCTCCACCCAGTTAGCATGCCGCCTTCTTCTCATCCACCATCCTACACCTCCATCCAGCAGCAAACTCACCGCTACAGCTACCCCGGCAGCACCGACACCAGGTCGACAACTAACCATACAAAGGACGCTCATCGACAGCGTTCACCCATTCTTTCCTTTAGCAGAAACAGCGCAGCGTCGCGTTTCCTGTGCTGCTGAACCCGGCCGCACTACCCCCTTCATTACACTTGGTGCCGCGCTCGTCTGCCCAACCGCAGCCACCATTCACCTTTCACCATGCGCGTCACTGTCCCCTGTTTCAACAAGTTTACCATCACCCCGGCACTATGGAAGTCGATCCACCACTGGGCGAGCTTCCCCCCCACGGGAGGTGAGTTGTCGCGGCCTGGCAGCAAGCGCGTGACCTCCACCACTATGAGTGGTTAACGCACGCACCTGCCGTCCCACTTGGAGTTGTACTGATGAAAAAAGTGTCGTTGCAACAGATGATTCTGTTCGGAACTCAACCTAGCGCAGGAACGATCATCAAGGCATCAAGGTTCCTGTCCGAGGAGCTGCCGATTCGTCTGGCGCATCGTGTCGTCGAGCTCGAGTCGCTTCCGGATGGCCTGTCGAAAATGCCCAGTATCAACCGCGTCAAGGAGTGGTACGCCCAGAGTTTTGAGGTTTGTTGCAGCTATCGGTTGGCGCTAACGGTTGCAGGAGCTGGTCACGTTCCCAAAGCCCAAGCTGTCGCCCGAGATTGAGGAGATTCTCCGCATGCCCCCTGCCCAGTAAGCTCTCGCTCGTCGCCAACGCTGACATTAGACCCATCGTCTTCCCCCGTGCCACCCCCAACCCGTCACTAGACCCTCTGATGAATGAGGGGCCTACCGGCTCGCGCGTCATTTCCGACAGGAATAAGCGCCATCACTCGGTCGTCAATGGCGGTGTCCGTATGCGCATCCCTATCGAGCGCATGTACTTTTCACCGCCTCCCGTCAACACGGTCTACCCTCCCGAGGTTCACGAGTACAACGAGGAGTTTACCAAGCTGCTGCAGAACATTAAAAAGCGTCACGACCCGACTGTTACCTCGGTTGCCCAGGGTGTCCTGGAATGGAAGAGGAACCACAAGACTGGCAGGATTGGACAAAACATTCAGGAATGGCTCGACAGGTTTTATCTCTCTCGTATCGGTATTCGCGCGTTGATCGGACAGCGTAAGTGCTCCTCCACAGACGTGGCTGACAGACAGACGTCGCACTCAACACACTCAAGCCGCACCCCGATTATGTCGGTATCATCTGTACCCGCGCCAACGTTCACGACATTTGCCACGAAGCTATTGAGAACGCCCGTTTCGTCTGCGAGGAGCATTTTGCCCTTTTCAAGGGTCCTCCCATTCAGCTTCTCTGCCCCAAGGACCTCACGTTCCCTTACATTCCGGGACACCTGAGCCACATCTGTTTCGAGCTGCTCAAGAACTCGCTCCGCGCGATTGTTGAGCGTTACGGCGTCGAGAACGAGGACAACTTCCCTCCCGTCAAGGTTGTGGTTGTTGAGGGATCCGAGGACATTACGATCAAGATTTCCGACGAGGGTGGAGGTATTCCTCGTACCGCTCTGCCCAGCATCTGGACCTACCTGTACACTACCATGAGCGACGAGGGTCTCATGGAGACCATCGAGGAGTCGGACTTTACTGCACCCATGGCTGGATTCGGTTACGGCTTGCCACTGTCAAGGCTGTATGCCCGTTACTTGTGAGTCGGCGCAAGCGCGTACCGTGACACAACCTCTACTAACACCTCAAGCGGCGGTGACCTCCGTCTCATCTCGATCGAAGGCTACGGCACCGACGTGTATATTTCGCTCAACAAGCTGTCGTCGAGCCGCGAGCCCCTCCCCTGACTAGGCCGCAGTGGCATAGATTGAAGCTAAAGACTCTGTCGTGTCTTGTCCTTGTCTGAACACCAGCGAGGACCTCAAGCCTACCCACCATAACCCGAGAGCAAGGCGTCATCTTGAAATCCTTAAATCAGCTCCCTCCAACGCCCGCTGCTGCTGCATGTATCATTGTCGTACTAAGCCAGTATTTGCCAGGGGTTCCGTGCTGACACGGCACGGCTGCAGAGGCTACTAACGTCTGATGCCCAGATACCGAGTGCAGAAGCCGTTGGGACGGTTATACCCGGGTCACGGCCGACGCCGGGCCGTGCGGGCACACCTCCACTTTTGAGCGGCCGGAGCCTCCGGAGCCTGCCTGTGTGGTTGAGACCAGGCCGCCATGCAGCGATGCAGCTCAAGCCTCAGGTGAGGTTGCAAGGGACTCTTGACGCAGGTGGTGACTGTCTGAGTCTGCATGCATGTCCAGCCGAAGACATCCTTGTCACCTTCCTCAAGCCTCTCAACTCTTGTTCGAAATTCGCAGCTGAGATCTCAGTAGGCTTAGAGAGCTAGAACGCTACTGAAGAGGCAGCGACTGAGTGCTGGCGTCGTCCAACCACCGATCTCACGCGATGCCCTATATGAAAGTGTGCTCTGACCAACTGGGCCAAGTGGCAGGGACAGAGGAGCATGGCGTGGTGTGGCGGTCAACGGTAGGGCTTGGGGTTGACCCTCTGCCACCTGCATGATCTACACGAGAGGAAAACTTGTGGGGTCTGTAGCGTGAGTCCGTTCGTTGGCGAGAAGAGCCAGGGGCTGGACGAGAATGGGAGCAGAAGACGGGTATGAAGTGACCTTGAGTCGCTGTGGCAGACTCGACCGGCGCGCATGGTAGTCACCAAGCACTGGCTGGCTCTCCCGCAGGATCAACGCACGAGCTGAGGTCGTTGGACCTCGTATGTGTTGTGGCGTTTACAAGCTGTTATTGACTGGCGGGGCGCGGTGTCTCGTTTAGTGGTGTCTCGTTTAGTGGTATAGCGAGTTCATGCCCCTCGCGAGAGCTAGCCACGCCTTGTTGTCTGCTGCTCGTTGAGCTGCCCGCCGGTGCTGGTTGCCAATCCCATGTTCTTGAACTGTAGCACCGCTTCAGCATAGAAACACAACCTGCACCTCTGCAAGTTGACGAGCCATGGGCAGAGGACACTGCGAGAGACTCAATGATCGTTGTGAAGGGGCGCAGTGCGCTCTCGGGGAATGCGGCCGGATGAAAACATCCAAGGCCACTTAGCTCAGTTGGTTAGAGCGTATGCTTAACACGTGAAAGTGTCTAGCGCATAAGGTCGGCGGTTCGACCCCGCCAGAGGTCATTTCTTTTTTGCTCTCTTACACCTTTCCGCCCACCAAGATCAGCTCTGGCGCTTGGCAGCGTTGGTTATTTTTCTGTGGACTTGCACGCACGCATAGGTATACAGTATCGCATGGTTACTACAACGTATCTATCTATGCACACGGTAGGCTCTAGCTTGGGCCAAGCTCTTCTTTCGAAACAAATCTCATTCGTCTCAAAACTCCGCTCATCTCACGCCAGCTACACCTGGTCAGGCGCCTGCAGGAGATGCGGCTCATAAATCGTATCCAGCCACGCGGGCAGGTTGTAATCAAACATGTAGGGCATCTCGGGCGGGATATCCGGAATGTTGATCATGCGCGGGGGCAGGGTGGGGATGCTGAGTCCAAGGAAGGAGCCGACGGACTCGAACGCGTTGATGAGGTCGGGAACGTAGTCGAAGCGGCCGAGGTGCTCCTTGATCAGGGAGAGGAGGACGGAGAAGAGGTCCTCGGCCTCGGCGCGTCCGAGTTCGCGCGCCGTGTGGCAGAGGACCAGGAGCTGGCCGCAGGTCACGATGCGCCGCAGTTGGGCGAAGCAGGGGTGGAACATGCTCGTGGCTGTGAGAGAGGCGTAGGTGTGGAGGATCCTCGAGATGGCACGGGCGACGATGGGGGTGGACGAGGCGCCGAGGGTGGGGTGCGAGAGGAGGGGGCCGCGGAGGAGCAGGCGGATCCAGTTGTACCGAATATCAGCATATGGGTGCAGGAGTGCCAGCATGCGGTCGCTGCGCTCGTCGCCGACCTCGCGCATGAGGGGCCACCAGCGGGATTCTGTTGCGAGCACAAACTCGGGCGTGGTGGTGTCGATTTTACCCGCGTGGATGGTGGAGAGGAGCTCGCTCTCGAGAATGGCGATGCGCGAGAGAATGCCGGGGGTCTGTGGCGCCTCGGTCGAGATGGAGGGATCCCAGTCAAACTCGCCCCAGCGCGTGAATGGCGGTGCGTCAATCAACGTCGCAAACCAAGTGTCCTTGTAGAGCGTGCTGAAGAAGAGCTGCGCAACACGATCGAGCGCAGGGTATGCGGCCGCCGTCTCACGGCGGTGGAGTCCGAGTTCACGCGCGTGCCAGCACATGGCGCCGATGAGCTCGCGCGTGTCGTCTGCCCCGCCGAGGATCTGCGCAAACAGGTGTAGGCAGTGCAGGGCACAGAGAGCCGTGCAGCTGGCTGCCCCCCACTGGTCGAGTTCGGCGAGCGCTACGCGAAAGTAGGTCACGTCCTCGCGGGTCTCGCCGTCGGGGATGGAGCGCATGCGGCTGCCTCCCTCCGGGGTCGGCTCGAAGCTGAGCTCGGCCAGGCGGCCGAGGCACAAAATGGATGCAATGAGCGCACGCTGGTCCGCGACGAGGCTCGCTGGGAGCGTGCGGTACCGGCTGTACAGGTCGTCGACGCGCTGTGGCGCGAGAAACTCGAAATGCTGCATGACGCGGTGTGCCTCAAAGAGCCTGTTCTCGAGCGCGGCGAGGTCGGCCTGGTTTGTTGGCAGAGCTGCACCAGGCAGCTGCGACAGCCGGCTTGGCCCAGGAAGGGAGAGACGCGCTGGGTGGCCTGGAGATGTCAGCACTTGTGTTGCGGGTTTGTTCGGATAAACTGCGGCAGACCGGCTCGGTCGGTGGCGATTTACGAAGTTGCACTTTTGTGCTTTGTAATGTGTAATGGTCTGCAGGTTGTGACGAGCATCTCCTGGCCTGACGCGGCGAGCACGATACCCGGACCGTCCCGGCTTGGCGAGCTTCGCGCCGCTCACGAATATCCACGCCCTGGTTTGGCACGGACGTCCCAGCGCACCACATCGGAGCCAGTAGAACCACTTACCAGCACTCTCGAGCCACGAGTCGATAGTGAGCTCGACGTCGCGCACGAAATGGGTGTGCGCTTCGCCGTTACGCGATTCCGAGCCATTGGGCGAGTTTGACTTTTTGCGGCGCTTGGACGCTGCCGGAGCGCTGGGATGAGTCAGTGGCTGCTTCCAGTTGGGTGCGGGGGGGACTGGAAACGCGGCAAGCACGCTGGACGCCGGTGGCGAGCTGGTCTCAGCGGCGGCATGGGCCGAAGAGACGTCTTCGCGCTGGCAAACAGTGCTTGCACACTGGTGCACTGGGGCAGCGCCAAGTCCCAATCCTTCACCGATGTGGTAACCGAGGTGCCATGGCGCCGCAATCCGGCCTTGCCGCCGGCTTTAGCACCTCCGGGTTGGCAAGCTATATGCATCCCACACCAGCGTCGCCGATGCACGCATGCATGCATGCATTGTGATGGCGAGCTGGCACTGAATGCAAGCATGCACGTTTGCACCAGCACCGTTGAGCCGGGTGTTGTGCGTTCCGGATAACGTTGCAGAAGCCTGGCTGTTGCTACCAAACTCGGTGTGGTGTATTTATTTGCCCCGAGTCGCGATGACCTTTGGCCAGGTACTCACCGACGCGGCCTCGCCTTGTCTCGCACGTAGCACATGTCTGCCAGTCCCAACGCTACGCATGCCTCGCATGGCGACTGGCCCGAGCAGCGAGTACGCTTTGTGCGGCAGTGCTCGCAGGCCTTGCTTGTCCGACGCTTGTAGGGGTCGCTGTTTGGGGGCGACATGATTGAGATGGAGTGAGCGGTAGAGGGATTGATTGGAAAGAGCAAAGGGTGTACAGGGAGTATGGATGGTTGCGAGCAAGTACCGAGCCGGATGTCCGGCTGCGGCTCAATTTCCAGAATGCGTCGTCTCCTCTTCTTCGCGATGTAACCGCGGCTCGAAAGGAATGCACAACGAGCTTACACTTGGTGCTTGGTGCTTGTTGCTGCTCACTGCAGCCTTGCTTACTGCACTCAATGTAGGAAATGATAATGACAAGAACAGGCAGTGGCGACAATGGAACAAGTGTGGCAAAAGTCTCGGGCGGAAAGAACCACCTCTTCCTAGGAAGTCAGGGGAGCAGCCACCACCCTGTGCACACTGGGCATGCAACGGAAGCGCAACATCGTTCCGACGATACCGACAGGCATGCGAGGGTGGGGGAGCGGAACAGCACCACCATGCAACAGGGCGAGGGGCGGAGGAGACCACTCGGCGAGCGTGCCGCGATTGGTGCCCGGACAAAAAACAACGGCCGCAACATGTACCCGGGCACAGCAGGCGAGATCCAGGTCGCCGACACTGATCGTCGCATGGCCACCTCAAGTGGGCAGCATGCACCACCCCGCCAAGCCTGGGGACACGACACCCGGGGGCCGATCTCTGCCCCGCCCACCTTGCTCGAGCATGCATGTCGTAGCCAAGCACCTGCATATGAGAGCAACTCGGGGGCATGCAGCCCAGCCCCAATGTCGGCCAAATGTGAGGGATCCCTGTGGCGAGTCTGGCTATCGGACTCATCCGAACTGCCTCCGTACACCCGGCCTTCGCTGCGAGTCCGGATTAATGTGGGGTTTTTCCCGTGCAATGGCTACAGGCGGGGATATGGATCATGTGCAGAGCAGCGGCGCAGCGAGCGGTGTGTGCCATGAGGAGCACATTACGAGTGGTCACTGCAGCCTGCACTTGGCACGTTGCGCAGGCAGCGTGTTGGCCGCCCTGGAATGGTGGCATGCTCCCAGGCTCAGACGCTAGCCGCTCACTTGGCTCCACTCTGAGGGTCACTCACTCAAGGCTGTCACTGCACCTGTCACAGTTCTAGAACAATTCACATTTCTTTTCTCGCCCATGGCGGGCGACAACTGGGTGTACAAAGCAGATTTTGTGGGTGTAGGGCGGCACACAGTCACAGTGGACTGCCGCACGACCCGGGATATAAAATTGTATAGTTAAAGAGTCGATTGGAATGCAGGTTGGTGTAGCCGTGCACATGCCGAGCAAGGTATGCAAAAGGTAATGTGTGATGCGGCTTCAGCCATTGGTGACATTTGTATTGGTGGGGGGGTGGTCGCGTTTTTGACAATTGGGTGACAGGCGACATGGGGGTTACAGTTTAGAAAGCAAGGGGGGTTTTGGGAAAGGGTGACAAAGAGTTGACGAGCTCTACGGCGTCGCGGCAATGCTCTCGCGGAGCCACGTCACGTAGGTGGCCAGGAACTTGACCTGCTCGTAACTCTCGATCGCCTTGAGGCCTCGACGCGAGCGGATCATGGCAATGACACGCTCGACAATCGACATGACAATGGCACGCTCCTCCTCTGTAGCAGGCGAGGGGGTCGCGGGCATTGACTTGGCCTTGCGCGACGACTTTGAGACGCGCGCAGGGGCAGCCTTTTCGACGTTGGCAAGCGAGGGATGAGGCTGGACAAAGCCCATCTTGATTGCCCACGCGCACGCAGTGAGACCAGCACGGCCAATACCGCCTTGAGAGAGTGTCAATATTTGATTCGTTTGCTGATGATGAGTGGACTAACCGCGACAGTGGATCAGGACGTTGATGCCCTGGAGCGTGTAACGCGTCGTAATGAGCGTCACTTGAGCGTCAAACAGCTGCAGCGAGACGGGGGTAAATCCATCAGGCATAGGCAGGCTGAGGGTTAGCAAATGCAAGCCGAGCAATGTATTCACCGAAGGACGTCGAGACCAATCTCGCCCGCAAGGTCGCGGTAGGTCTCCCAGGGCACGCCGAGGAGCGCGAGCTCTTCGTCGTCCAGGCAGCTGGTGGTCAGCACGGTATCCAGCACGGTATCACTCACCAAACAATAGCACCGACGCCTTGCTCCTTGATACGGCGCAGGTCGGTCGCGAGGTCGCGGCAAACGGGGCCGCGACCCTTGACCGGGCCGTCCATGCGCAGACGCTTGCCAGGGCACGAGCTGAGGAGCAGGTTGCCGAGGCGCGTGGGGCGGGGCTCGCCGCCAACGGGGCGGTTGGCGGTAAAGATCAAGGTCTTGGGCGCGGGGGCCAGAGGAGCAGCCACGGGGCCGGCCTCGGTCACAGCCTGCATGGGGGGAGGACAAGCCAGGAGGAGCGAAGGAACATCCAGGTCCGAGGCGAACAGCAGAGGCTTGTCCGATTCAGGAGGAGCAATGAGATACTTGCCCAGAACATGCAGGATCTCGGTGGGGATGAAGGGCGAAATGACGATCGGGTGTGTGTCCGAGGTTTTGACATAGTGTCCACCAATCATGGCCAGCTGCATGACGCTGGGGGCTGACATTGACATGATTGCGGGGAGCGCTGCAGGCTCCTCCGAGAAGACTGGCGTAGCCGAGTCATCAACAATCATGGCGTCGACCTTGCGGCGCTTGTCCTCGTCGTCCTCGCAGAGCGTCAGGGGACGCTTGGCAGGACACGAGTTGGCGCGAGCAGGAGGCAACATGGTCGAGTCACCGAGGAGGGGGGACGGGTGCGAGCCAGGAACGCTGGGAATCGACGAGAGAGGCTCGTCGACGTCCATGCGGTCGCCAGTGGTGAGCTCGGCAAGATGGTCAAGTTCAGTGAGCGACTTTGTCGAGCCGGCAAGGGATTGCCACTCAGACGCAGCCTTACTCTCGTCCTTGTCGTCGGTGGTGGTGGCCACCGACGCCGAAGAACTAACCGAAATGATCGAAGCCGAGCCCTCACCGCGCCACGCATCCATCATGGGCGAGGCCATGGCAGCGCGCAACTCGGCAGCAGTCTTTTGCTCAGTGGCCTTGAGGGCCTCCTCGGTGGTCGGAGCACGACGGGTTCCGCGGCGCTCAATGTGGGTAGTAGCGGCCCACACGGCAGCGCAGAGCTCGCCACCGTCGCTGGTAGTCACAGAAGTGCGAACAGAGGTCGCCGTCGATGACATGAACGAGTAACTGCTCGGGTTCGAGTCATCCGTCGACAGACTGCGAGTAGACGAGCTCGAAGCAGAGTAGAACGTCGCCTCATAGTCGCAAAGCTGGCGCTCGAGCTGGTCCTGGCGCTGCATGGTGCGCACGACAAAGCGGGGGTTGGCCCAAGACTGGGGAATGTATGCGTTGGCACAGCCGTTGGGGCCGTACTTGGCGACATTGTAACTGCTCTGAGGCCATTGCGAGCACAGACGAGCAAACTCGGTGACCTGTTCACGCTGCTGCTCAGCCCATTCGTAGCGGCGAAGCGCGTCGGCCGGGTTCTCGATGGGAGAGTCTGGAGTGAGCGCGGGAGGCGCGTTGGCGGGGTGAGCGATAGCAGGAGGAAGGACGTGATGAGGCAGCGGGCTGTCCATCATCTCGAGTGCCTCGGGCGCTGGCGTAATCGTAAAGGCCATGGGCGACACGAGCGACGACGGGCTCATACCCGGCGAAGGAGCCACGTACGGTGACAGGAGCGAGCTCGCACTCGGCGACATGCCCGGGACGGGCGACGACGAAACAACCTTTGGGCTGTCGCCTTCACGGCGCTCACGACGGCTAAAGGGGCTAAT
This sequence comes from Prillingera fragicola, assembly GCA_002335605.1. NCBI lineage: Eukaryota > Fungi > Basidiomycota > Tremellomycetes > Trichosporonales > Trichosporonaceae > Prillingera > Prillingera fragicola. The sequence continues at coordinate 126,755 of BEDY01000003.1, forward strand.
GGCCGCACGGGCCATCTTTCCAAAGCCATTGACCCATGACCGAGGCGACTGGGTAGCCATGGACGGGATAGAAGCAAGCGAGGGGTTGGCGGACACGTTGACCATGTCACCGACATCACCGTAGATACTTGACGCTGGGGTCGTCTCTGGGGTCACGAGCGAAGGCGCAGACTCTGAGCTACGTGACGAGCCGGCCGACATGGAGGGAACCGAGGTGGCGATGGACATGTTGTCCGCCTCATCGGTCCAGACAATGGAGCTAGGCTCAGCAATGGCCATGGGATCAGGCGACGCCTCCGCGTTGGTGGCGATGCCCAACATGTCCGAAGCCGACATGGGCGCAACCTGTTGCTTCAAGGGCGACGTCGCGTTGGCTTGTGCCTGACCCTTTGCAGGTTTCTTACTGAAGTGGCGCTGGAAGCCGCCGCATGACGGGGCCGGGGGCGGAGGTTGCGAGGCAAGGTTGCCCTTGCTTGAATGACGAGCCGACGGGGTAGAGCTCTTTTGGTGGAAGAGGGGTGGCTGGGGGGCCGTTGCAGTGCGGGACATGGTGGTGGCGATAGAGGATGGGGGGTGGAGGGTGGCGAAGAAGTGCGGTCAGCCGGTATGACTATGATTGGGATGGCGACCGTTTTCTTCGCTCCTGTAATGCGACGACCCTAGCTGCTATGCAAGCTGCTATGATGGAAGCTGTTGTTTGTCAGTCATCAAAGCATGCTTTGGCAGCGGTGACGGAGGCTGGCTGGCTGGGTGGGTGGCAAAGGGACCAGGGGCGCGGAGGCAAACGGCCGATCACCCAAAGGAATCCTCCAGCCAATGAGGGTCGGTGGCGGACACCCACTACCACCGGTGGCGAACTCACAGTGAAAAGCCTGTCAGCAGTGACAGAGAACGCGTACAGCGACGCGTCAAGCTTGGATGGATTCGGGGACGCGTGGGCGACACAGTGCGCTGAATACGCGGTTGGAATCAAGCTTGAAACAACGGTTGCAGGCGGTTGCAAAGTGGGTGGCAATTTGGGGTGGGGGGACAGCGGAGAGCGCGTGTAAACCGATAGCGAAGAGCAGAAAACCAAAACCAGTATTACCAGAGAGCCCGAGGGGTGACAACGAGAGTGTCCTTGGATGCTATCGTCGAGTCGGGGCACGTTGGTAGTAGAACAGATGTGAGAGATAAACGAGTCGTCCGGCCAGGGTATGCGGGCAACGATCTACTGCAGAGAAGCGGTGGGGACGCCCGCAACAAAGGTAGACATGATGGTTATAGCGTAGGGACGAGTGCAGAGTGGTGAGTGTGACGAACTAGAGCAGCTAGATGGGTGGCAAACAAGCAGTTGAAAGCTAGAGCCAGTGGCGAGGTATCTGTGCTAATCGCTGCAAGCCTGGTAGTAGTGGCAATGCAGGAGCGTTTGCTGTTTTTGAGTGGTGGCGGAGCTCTCGATTTCCTTTATTTTGAAGCGCAGTGGTGAGATGGTGTTCTAAAGAAGGTGTCAGAGATGTTTGGGTACTTTTAATGGAGCTCGTTGGATGGAAAAGGTGCTTGTGGAAAGGTGGAAAGGTGTTTGGTGTGGCTAGGTACGTACAACGCAGCCAGGGTGCGAGCGAGTTTGTGTCTGCTGCGGCGGTTTGGTAATGCGCTTGTTTCGTTTCAGATGGTTTGCCTTTGATAAGACGGCTGTGGCGAACGTATGCAAGTGAGTAGTGTTGGAGGAAGGAAATGTGGAGAGAGCGAGGAAAGGGGGGTCGGGAGGGGGAGGAGTGGTGGTGGCGATGGTAATGTGATGCAAGTACTGGTGACAAGGACAGAGGCAGTCGACTAGTGCTGGGCGGCAGTGGTAGGGATTGGACGGGTGTTGGCTGGCTGGGGTGGAGGGGGGGACAGCAAAGGAAGGCAGTCGATTTTGGGTATTGGGGTCCAGGCTGGGTGGGGGCTGCTGGCTGGGTGCGGCGGCTGTTGCGGCTGGGGTGCGATGATGCTGCTGCAGATGATTGCCGATGGGCAGGCAGGAGGTCGCGCAGAGGAGGGCCAGGGCAAGGGACCAGAGGACAGCACGGTGGGGCCTGTCGGCGCAAGGACCGCCTGGATGCTCTCGACCAGTCGGAAGACTTGATCCCATGCACCACCACCAGTCTGCACCACATCCTGGGGTGAGAAACGGAAGCATTTCATTCTCGCAGTGGGCGTTTCGACTGCCGAACCTGCGTCGCTTGCCGTGTATTCCAATCGGCGAGAGAAGCGCGCACGAGCTCGGCGCCCTCTTCAAAGCACAGACCTGTTTTACACGTGGCACAGAGGCGCAGGACAGCCCAGGATGGTCTGAACAGCATCAAGATTAAGGAATGGGTGCGCCCTTCTTCGGCAGCCTGTGGCGGCTTGGGGCGCACATGACCTGGACCCAGAGCGGTTGGAAAAAAAAAACACTGGCAGGTTCAGGCACTCGGCTTTACTGCAAGCCCAGGGCATCCGAGGATCCTCAGGCCCGCCACGTCCCGGCATGACATTTGGGTTCACCGGCAAAATCCCGGGTTCAATCAGGCCGCACGCCTAGGCAAATGCGCCATTTCGAGCCAGAGGTGCCTAATAATCAGACATGCCTAAAATACCACGTGGAAGACACGCTCTTTTGGGCCGACAGTTGCGATCACGAAAACGGAATCTAAATCCTTAACACCGACAGAGATTGCTGCTCGCTCGCTGGGTGTTCGAGCTCGCTACCAGAGGTGCCTTTGAACTTCATCAAAAGTGCTCAGCTTGCGGCAACTTCTACTAGACATCTCTCCTTGGTGAGTAGCGGCAACGGCACACGACTCGGGACGACTTGGAGGTGCATGGGAGCAACCGGAACGCGCAGAGGGACCGAGGGGAATGGCAGTTGGGACATGGCTGCGCGCGGCAGTCGACAATTCTTTAACCCTTGGGCCCCCTCGCACCCATGCACCTCGCGCTCCTGTCTACACCTGTGACTGTGATTGGGTAGCTAACTCTTTCTCCAGACTGCGTTCGCGTTAAGGTATACAGATCCAAATTTGCAAGCCCCTCCGCCTTTAGAACTTGTTCTTCCAACCCACCCCACCCAAAATCATCACCAACATGTCTGACAAGCTCCCCGCTTCGCTCGCCGCCACTGAGGACGACGTCCAGCTCCTCCTCGCTGCCCAGGCCCACCTCGGCACGAAGAACTGCGACAAGTCCATGGAGCAGTACGTCTGGAAGCGTCGCGCCGACGGTATCCACGTCCTCAACATTGGCAAGACCTGGGAGAAGATTGTCCTCGCCGCCCGTATCCTCGCCTCGGTTGAGAACCCCAACGACGTCTGTGTCATCTCGGCCCGCCCCTACGGTCACCGTGCTGTCCTCAAGTACGCTTCGTTCACCGGCGCCCAGGCCATTGCCGGCCGCTTCACCCCCGGTTCGTTCACCAACTACATCACCCGCTCGTTCAAGGAGCCCCGTGTCATCATTGTCACCGACCCCCGTGTCGACCACCAGGCTATCCGTGAGGCCGCCTACGTCAACATCCCCGTCATTGCCTTTGCCGACACCGACGCCAGCCTCAAGTTTGTTGACGTCGCCATCCCCACCAACAACAAGTCGCGTCACTCGATCGGTCTTGTCTGGTACCTCCTCTGCCGTGAGGTCCTCCGCCTCCGCGGCACCGTCCCCCGTGGCCCCACCGGCCCTTCGGGCTGGGACGTCCTCCCCGACCTCTTCTTCTACCGCGACCCCGAGGAGATTGAGCGCGAGCAGGCCGAGAAGCTTGCCGCCGCCGAGGCCGAGGCCGAGGCTGCCAACGCCCCCGCCGCTGCTGACGACTGGGCCGCTGGTGCCGCCACCGACGCCGCCTTTGCCGCCGCCCCCACCGACTCGGCTGACGCCGCTCTCGACTGGTCGGCTGAGCCCCAGGGTGGTGACTGGGCCGCTGAGCCCGCCCAGCCCGCCGCTCAGGAGGGCGCCGCCGCCGGTGGCTGGTAAGCGTTGCGCCATTGCGCACGCTGAAAATTCCGTTCTGTGCTATGGTAGTAGTGCAGATGTGATTACCGGTTTCTGAGATATCACAACAGCAGCAAGAATTGTGCAACTGACCCTGCACGACGCTGCTGTGGATGACTGATGATGGGCCGCGCTCTCTGATACCTACTCCTGATGATATCCTTTGAACGGTGATCTAGCCGTTTCCGGACAGGTTGCACCAACACAGGTGTAGAACGTTGCCAGTCATGGATGGACATGGACGCGCAGGGCGTGAGACTCGTTGAACCAACACCGACGCGCTGGAACAGTTCAACCTCGGTCGCGGGCGCTGGCTATTCCTCTGGACGGCATTATGCTTCTGCTCTGCCGTTTGCATGTGCTGTGAAGCTGGCCAAGATGCTGGTCTAGCCAGCGCTGCAGGACAGAATCTCAGAGCAACTGATAACAGTAGAGGTACATTGCGGAACCTGATTGCCTCGTAACCTCGCAACGAGTGTGCCTGTGGAGCTGCATTTGTGACGATCTCATTGATATTGACCTGGCACAACACAGTCGTTCTTCCCACCTTGGTCAATTCACAGATAACCACTGTCACTGCGGCATAATGGGTCACATTCGAGAGACTATGCGCCTAGCAGCCATGGTCGTTAAAGAGAAGGTTGAACACCGTGTCCTTCAGTACATGTGACGAACGGCTCGATTACTGGCGGATTGAAATAGTAGTCTTCAATAAAGACTTTCTCGACGAGGGGATCGCAAAGCTCCTAGCCAAGTTGGAGGAAGAGAGAGAGTTGACTAGCCAGATCAATGTGGCTGTCGTGGCGGAGATTGGAGGCCGAGTAGCGACGGTCGAGGTCTTGAAAGTCAACACTGTTAGGCAGGCCAAGACGTAGAAAGGGGCACGTCTAAAGGGCAATCAGCTTGAAGAACAGCTGCATTGTCTAGGTCCGACATGCATGTGCCAGCCGCACCCAGCATGCTTCGCGGAACGCTGGATATCCACTGCTCTCGTAAGTCAGTTGTACGGAACCAGATTCGGTTCACGCCGGCTGACATAGCAGCTGATTGATATGACGTGACCATTCGTAGCTGCTTATGGCACGACTTGGATGCTCGATGGCACGACTTGTCACTCTCTCACTCACTTTCTACAACGCGCAGTCTATATAAACACAAGCACACGCACACTGCTGCATGAGCACAAAAGTAGCAGCAACAGCATTAGCAACAGCAGCAGTCCGCCTATCAACCCTAGCCTCAACAATGTCGGCCTCCTTCAACCCCTCCAACCCCCCAGCCGTGCCCCCGCTCCAGCCGAGCCAGGCAGGCGAGGTCCCCGGCCAGGGCCCAGCAAAGATCCACCTCTACACTGGCCCCACGCCCAACGGCTACAAGGTCTCGATCATCCTCGAGGAGCTCCGGGCGGCCTACCCCGAGCTCGCAAAGAAGGAGCTGAGCTACGACGTGTCGTACATTGACATCAGCACCAACGCGCAAAAGGTGAGTGCTGCTTCGAGAGTTGACAAGTGTAACCAGTATTGACGTGATCAGCATCCCGACTTTCTCGCCATCAACCCTAACGGTCGCATCCCCGCTATCACTGATGACAACCACGGCGGCCACAACGTCTTTGAGACGGCGTCGATCGAGCTCTGGCTCGTGGAGAACTACGGTGAGTGTACGCGGAGGAGGTCGTGCGCAGGGCGGCCGTGGGAAGAAGCTGCATAGGATCGGCCTACGCAGCCGGAGTGTGTCTCGCCAGGCTCCCTTCCTTTGCACAAGCGGAAAGCCGAGTACCACCAGCTAACGACCCAGACCCCGAGTACAAGCTGTCGTTCAAGGACCCTATTCTCAAGTCCAAGGCCCTTTCGTGGATCATGTTTGCCCACGGCGGTGTGGGACCCATGCAGGGCCAGTCGAACCAGTTCTTGTGAGTTGGCTTCAAGTCGGCCGGGGCCGGCAACCAGCCCGGCAACCTGGCCGTTCTCGTCTCTGGCCGCTCTAGAGCAACCCAAACTGACACGCGCAGCCGCTACGGCCCCATCAAGCTTCCCTGGGGCATCAAGCGCTACATTGTCGAGACGTCGCGCCTGTACGGCGTGCTCGAGGACGGCCTGAACGCGGGCAAGGGCGAGTGGCTCGTGGGTGACAAGTACTCGATTGTCGACATCAACGTCTTCCCCTGGGTCCGCATCCACGCGTTTGCCGGTATCGACATGGCTCCCTTCCCCAAGCTCTCGGCTTGGCTCAAGCGCATCAGTGCCCGCCCCGAGGTACTCAAGGGTCTCGAGGTGCCCAGCGCCGGCCGCGCGCTCATCTCTGGTGAGGAGGAGCAGAAGGGCTACAAGGAGGCCAAGGAGTGGATCAAGAAGGCGGACGAAGAGTTGGCCGCGCTTAAGAAGTAGACGAGTAGAGGGACAAGGTGTTGTAGCCAGCATGAAGTCAGATCATTTTACTAGGTTGTACGCTGGGGATTGTCAGGTGCATCCGTGAGCAGTAATGTCTAGTACAGGGGTCCTTGGGGTGCGGTAATGATTTTCAGAGAGTTTTTTACGCCAAAGACGTAAAGTGATTAATACATTACTACATTACAACCAACATCAACTGTGTCGTGCCACTTTCGTCCATTGAAGAACCTGCAAGCGTTTCCCAATCAACTCCCATATTGCGTATCCAGCAAGTGCTCAAATAATTCAGACAGGTTCAAAGTACCCTACAACGTAGAGCTGTTATGCATGCACTCAGTATTCACAGTCTGCGACCATGCGGGGATGGCAATTATTTATTAATTGACTGGCCACTGCGAAACTGCATCGTCGTCTATGGAACCGCTGTCCGAGCTGCTCAGTCAACCTTGTACACAAGGGCTCTCTCAAACCTTTTAGCACATGACTCAGACATGTTGCAAACAAGGCCCACAGCTCGATACCACAACAACAAAGGCAAGAGGCAGGTGTAATGTTTCACATCCATAAACAACTGAAGAATTGCACTTTCATCTCTTCGCTAGTATATCGGTTAGTATAATCGCCTCTCAAAGTGAGAGTGCCCCAGATCAACTGGGAAGCGCGCGATAGAGCAGGGTTCGACTCCCTGGCGGAGAATATCTTTTTTGGATGGGGAGTGTGGCGACGAGCACGAAGGCGTGGGTGGTCTTATCTTGTTCTTTTCCCGTGTCTGCCCTCACTTCATCGGACGAAGCGTAGAGGTTTCCTGCATACTCTGGAAATGGAAGCAGAAATCTCAGCACAGCGTAGTGACCGCTGGCATCGGTGTAATGGATACCGATGGAGAACCTCGGAGTGCGTGCCTCATGTACCCCTTTCAGATGTTTTCTCGGCATAGCTTCACCGTTCGGTCTGTTGCTGCACCGACAACAACGGTCACTAGTACCTCACTGTATGGAATATCTTCTTGGACTCTTAGTTACACCGAGACTGTATGTATCTTGGCCACAGCTGGGCCAGCCGGCGCGATGGTCAAGGGGTTTAAACTGCTGAATGTCATCGGCAGGTTCTACACTGTCCGGCACGTTGCTGCGCCGATAACGTTCGGCGTAACATAGCGGAGCTCGAGTGTGTCAAGGCTCCAAGTTTCCCGACCATTTGAGCCAGTCGGCGGGAGGTCAATTGTAAACTGCTGAATGTCATCGGCAGGTTCTCCACCGTCCGGTACGTTGCTGCGCCGATAACGTTCGGCGTAACATAGCGGAGGTCGACTGAGTAACGACCACATTGTACCGAGAGTAGGTCCTGGTCTATAGCCCTACGACGAGCTACGACAACGTCGGCGCAAAGCCATCAACCGCCATTCCACCGCAGGAACGCAACGCACGTCACTTGTCTTCCCGCGCAAAACGGTACAACGGTCAGGTGCTATGCACCCGGCTAACGGACCGTTTGTTAGACGGTCCGTTCGGCATAGTATTGCAGCGCACGCAACGATATGCCGGTTCGCCGGTGAAATGAGCATCCAGCACCGAGTTCTCGGGGCGAGGTCTCCGGTCAGTCGGCGCCGGACCGTGAAATCGGGGCGGCGGACCATTTCTACCACCATGCATCTGGTCACGCGCTGCCATAGTTGTCGTCAGGTCGGGACTCGGACCGTATGCTCCGTATACCATCCGCGCCGAGACGGCGACCAAAGAGTTGTACGGTGCAACTTGTACCGCTGTTGTGCAAAACGGCGGTCGATAAGGCTCGGCCCGCTCGGGGGAAATGTCCCGGGCGGTGGTCACTCGGCGAGTTGTTGTGCCGCCGCCGTCCCCTGCCGCTCTGTGCCGCTGAGCGGTGTAGTTTAACAGTACATGAGCCTGTGGCGTGCAGTGAGCCGTGTCAGAACAGTCACGAGGTACTGTAACGGTGGTGGTGAGCAACATGCAGCGTCTCCATGTTGACCGTCAGGTGCAACATGCTAGCGTCGTTCCGTGAGCTGAGCGCCATATGGTTAGGTCGTCTCCATCATGTGGCATTGTGGCCCCAACATCCAGCACCAGCAGCTGGAAATACCAATGTTAATACCAACAATCGCGATCACAAGACGTGTTCGCGATGGACTAGTGCCGGGTTTACTAACGCACCAAGCCTTGTGGACCAGCTGATATGGATATGGACCGGGAGAAGGAGTTACACGGTTTGGGAGCGACATAGGTTTGTCAGCCAATGAACTAATTACACTGAGGTCATCTGCTTCTTAATGCCCACCTGACCGCGTCAAGTGAGCCTCTATAGCCTGTTACTCGGGATGTTCACTGGATCGGTGGTACTATAGACTCAGCAAGCGCGCATGACACGGAGCAGACCGAACCGAGAGGTTAACTGGCTGATTTCCGTTCCAGGCTTCCGGAATCCGGGCTCTTGTCATGGTGACACGGAATGCAGAGAGCTCCAAGTACAACTGCTGCCCGTACAAGTGGGTTGTGAGTGGGTGTGAGTGGAACTTCGGTCATCACATCGCAAGTGGGCAGCAAAATACCTCGGATGTAGATCTCCGTATCGTTAAGACCACGTCATATGGCCCAGTTATTCAGGTTGTCACGGTACTCACTGGATAGTCTCATTCGCCCACACCAAGCGACAAGACATTGAGCTTCTTGGCAGCAACCATGGCCCGGAGACCGAGCAGTGCGCTACTCGGGGAACTCTTTGTGTCGGCGGAGCGCATATTATCTGTCGCATGACACCGCCAAGCTCGCGCAGCTCGCTGTTAGACGCATAGCTAGCTTGTGCTTGCTAGAACACGCTCATCATTGACGTTTGTCGGTTAGTTTGAGCGCAACATTCCACTACTAAACCGGCCACTTCTGTCAATAATGTACCGTCCACCGCTACTACCACTGTGTTCGGCTTGTTGGCGCACTAGATGTCAAGGAAGACCGACTCCTTGCAGCAAGGAATAACGGGTTAACAGATCTGCATTTCCAGGGAGAGGACGGGGATGTCTCGTGAAGCTGCAGAGTCACCCATTATTGCTAGTGTTGCTGTTGACATTCCTCTCACATCGCGACTTGCAGGCACCAAACGGGAGTCTTCTCCGTTAATGGTCTTGTGACACCAGCAGTGGGATGCTTATGCACTGCGTCTCTAGTCAATGGCCGACGGCGGCCGCCCAACGGACGCCAGAATGATGAGGCAGACACGGAGATATGACCAGTTGAGAATAGCGTCAGCAACTGCTTGGTAAGTATATGGTGGAGCGCGTCCCAAACATCAGACCACATGACGTTGAACGGCGACCGCGCAGGCTTTCTGCTCCACAGAGTGGGCTATGAACGTTGGAGCAGGCTTGACAGTCCGAGGCCGATGTCCATGCACAGTCACCGTTTCATGTTTTGATTCACAATACGTTTGATGCAGATAAGCGGACGAATGAGCCCTTGGCCGACGGTCAAACAGCTGCTGATGTAAAACGGGCTTCGTCATTGGCCGTCTCGCGTAACAATTCCAGTCACATAGCAAGTCGAGAATCCTGATCTTTCAGTGCAGTCTCCACCGTATCGTAGTACATGCCATGAGACGCGGTGGCCGAAGCCGTGTAGGCCGCGGGCGAGCATATGTGTTGAGCTAAGACGGCGGCCATGTTTGGCCGTCCATACTCGGCCACGGACTCGCCTCCTGTCACAAGGTGCTCAGCAGTATGCAAGCCCGATCTAATCTACATGTTGCGCATGGTCTACGCCAGCCATAGGATAGATATTGTCCACTCGAAGTCTGGGCCCGGCTTGAACCATTTCATGTCTTTTCCCCCGAGAAATACCAACCTCAGCCAAACAACCATCCGAGAATGTTGCGGGCAGAGCCACCGGTCCGGTTTCCGGCGGTACAACGTTCCACCGTGGTAGGAACTCGCCACGAGTGTCAGAGTTTCGTTCCGTTCACGTCGGAACTGAACTACCAAACGCCAAGGCGCGGAGTAGTATCTCGCCGGGCGACCTGCTCTCGGCGCCGGAGGCACCCACGCCGAGCCCGCGGGGCCCGCTACAGCGGCCTATCTGCCGAGACGGGCCTAGGTATGGTTGAGACGATTTATCGGCGGCGCGTTGACCGGGGGTTTAGCGGTTGGAAGGGACATCTGTTGGGCCGCCGCTATATCGGCGTGAGGACCGGCGGATGTATGCCACATCTGAATGCCTTCAACCGGGACTGTGGAAGTACTCGTCTCCCCGTTGAACCCGGCGAGCAGCGTTTGACGGCTGTACTATGGGCGCACAATTCCGGAGTATACATGGTGCTCTACTGCCGTAAATGGGCGACGTCAATGAAAGAGACCGGCCATCCGCGGTTCAGCGCGCGTAACCGTGACGAAGGCTGCCAAGTGACCGGGGCAGCAAGCGACGCATATCCACGGAATATGCGTCTCATTCCTGCCTGGAAGATGAGCCGTGTAGTCCCAGTAAAGTGATTTCCGGCCCGGACAGGAAACGGACAAGGAGACTGCCCGTCGTGCTCGGCGTTGACTGGACAGCTCAGCCGGCGGTGTGACTCCGGCTTGTCCTCCGGGTCACCGTAAGCGGTGTCAGTTCGGAAGGGCCTTCCGTGGTCATATCCCATCCTGAACCAAGATGCATATGGCTGGAGATGCAACACCAGCATACCAGGGGCAGTAGAGTTAAAGAAATGTCGTCAGCAACGATTGTCTCGGCATGTTCCAGCATGGTGCCTGAGTGAGATTGTACTTCATTATGGTTGTTTTTCAGCTCCGTCCTCTGGCGTCTCGATCCGGGTCACCCTCGACTCGGATCGCAAGATGTGTGGGAGCCCGAGTCTGTCTCCGATCCGTTCTCGTTACGTCGGAGAAGATCCGTGCTTAGCTACGAAGCGCGGTAAACCTGCAACGATGGAGTCCACGGCGTCGCCGCGGTGTATTGGTGCCGCCTTCTACCTGTTGATCATTGTTCTACAGCTGTCGCTCCGACTTAGGGTCATGCGAAGTGACGTCGAATACTCTGGGTGCCCACGCACGGAGGAGTTGGGCAGGGGAAGACGGGCTTTGCCGGTCTCTCTGGTGCGACTTGCAAGTTCCGCCGATGGACAGCCGGACCGTGTCACTGTCGCACAGCGTGATACTGTACTCATCTGGCACTATCATCGCAACGAGGCAGAGCAACGAATTGGAGCTCCCGATGCAAACACACTGGGTCTGGACCAAGGTGCATCACATGCGTATCTACATGGCGGAGTTGTCACTCCGCCGCCATTGTCCAAGCCTTTTCGGAGGAGCCTCGGCTCTCAGCACGTCTTTCGTTGCAACGCGCACGCAACACACACACGTTCGTATGCTTCTGTTCATTGAGCAACATGCTTATTCTCATGTGATCGAGACTTAATCAAGATATGCCAGGAATGGGCCTAGTGCCGTCGGAGGAGTACCTGACATGCAGCGGTCGCGACTCTATGACACGGTTCACGAAGTAAACGCTGCACTGCCGGTTTCACCGACCACTTCGCCGTTGGGCTGTTCTGCAGTACTCAATCGTTAAAATGCACTGAAGATAGAGTTACGGCGGAGAGCTATGCAAGAACATCTTATTGCACCATACTACAGGCGGCGGAGATGATGGGTGTGTATCTACACGTTTGTGCGATGAATGTTGCACGCAGCCAATCATTGGTGAATGTTTTTGGATTACGAGTGCCACTCATCGACTTTGCCATCCATTTTAATGCCACCGTCTGCAAGAAATTCAGAGCAATGCCAGAGCTTTGCTGAGCACATTCAGCGGAAACAGAGGCTCGATTGCATTCAACGGAGGAGGAAGCTCGTACATGTCAACTCCGTTCTTGTCTCCTCCGTGTCTTCATGATGGGAGCTCGACTCCAGTCCGGCGGACAAGTTAAACGTGATTAGCCTCGCCAACATATGGGAACCCTTGCCTGTCATCATTGCACTCCAAACGAGGCAGCGGTACATTAGGCAAACCGGACGACTGCTGAGCGGCGGCCGCCGCCTGCCCAGTCCATCGGTTCATACCTCTCGTGTCCGCCGCGAATTTGCAGGTAAATGGGAGATATCCCGAGGACCTTTGACGCCCAAGGAGAATTGCAATGAGCAGCCGTGATCCCACGGAGGCGGCGACCAGTGTGGCGAACGAGTCACCGAGTCATCTGGAGACATGTCAATCTCGGTTCGCAAACGACGCTCGTCTGGCCGAGATTAAAATGAGGGTCATGGCCAGCGATGGCCCGAATATGCCAAGCATTCCTCCACTTCCCCCATCGTCAGATCTGCACGGAGTGTCGGTGCTGGCAAGTTGCAGCGTCACTATGCGATACAGCTTCCTTTTGAAGGGTTGAGCGGTTCCGCCGCGGGATGGCCGGTCGGCGCTTCCAATGGCGGCGACGGCGCGACGGCGTCGCCTGCGGCTGAGGTACACGATGCGATGACCGGTATGGGCGATGAGGTGTCTTTGAGCTCCAAGCATGGAAATAAAACATGCAGATGACGAAATCGTAGGACCCCAGAGATACGGACAAGATGTGTAACATTTTCGCGCTAAGATAAGATACGCTGTGGGCTGATGATTGTCCTCAAATGATCTTTGTTATGCTTACCCTTTTCACACCAAGTCTAAACGGGCAGGCACACGAGCCCTAGTGTCTTCGCCGTTCTCTGCGACTCGCCCAGCCCCTCGTCATCAACAGTGTCGCCCATCGCCGGTGGGGCTTGGGTGGGGGAGGACGTCCATTGCCGTGCTCAAAGTTCCGTTGACTACCCCACCCTCCATATCCGTGTAAAAATCGGCTGGCAACGGTTCGCAGTGGTCTGTAACGGCTGCAGATGGAGCACAGAGTCAGCTGATAACGGTCACATGTGTGAGCTAGGTTTTAGAACGGAATGAAGGAGGACGTGAGAGATCGACGCTCAAACAGGCTGGTCTCATCCTCCCCACCCCCACTCTCCATAGCCCAGATGGCCGGTTTCAGCGCTGGTCGCGGTTTACCGCCCTCAAGAGGTACTTCTAAACGGTCTTGAACGGAGTAAGAGCGTCATCGTGGGCCGGGGGGAGGGGGCTTGCTGTGTCGCTGGCCTGTTCATACGACGTCAACTCCGGCTCACATCGTGCCAACGCCGTCCTAACACCTCCTCCCCCACTCCCCCCGCCGTCAACTGCCGCAATTACCTTGCAAGCACCATCTGACCACGCATTTCAACGGGCATCGGAGCTACCTGCGGCAGTACATCCTGGCATACAGCATCGCGACTGGCATTTCCGCTACCACAAAGCCGTCAGTAGCCTATCCCGTCTTGAACAAAACCGCGCCAGCAATCTTATCTCCGTGCACATCTCGGCCATTCATAGCCTAATGCCTGGCTATTGATGGCCAGTGCGCCGTTTCCTGGAACCGACCAGTGCCAGTATCTCCCTGCACTAGCCGTGAGCCGTTAGCTGCCGTTCAGAAGCTGCACGCCGCGCCATCGGTGCTGTAGGTCACGGTGTTTGCAGGGGGACGGACATTCCTTGACCTTCACTCGACCGGCGCAGCATTGCTCGCAACGGCGTTCCACCCTCTCGGAATGCATCTGCGCGCGCGGCTCACAAAGGGTGTGGTGTTATGCTTACTTGAGAGAAGCTCCGTAACATAGAGTATGCGCGGCGCCCGACGCCATTTACCCACCGTTGCCGCCGGCATTGCCGTGGCACCTCCATCGGCGCCGTCTCCATTTACTCCTCGCCGACCCGCGTATCATACATCGCTTGGAAGTTGACATAGTTTCGCCGAGTCAGTGTACCAGCCGTGGAAATAGGCGCGGGGTGGTATACGGCCGAGCAAGGACTGGAAGTTGGCCGGAGTTCAGCTGTTTGTGGATATGTGCGTCTCATCGGTGTATCCAACCGCCAAGAGTCAAGAGTACCGGAGTAGCTTCGGCTCCCACTGCTCGGGTGACACTGAACTGAACGGCTCATCTTCGGTGTTCAGGCCGCCGTTAACGTACGTAGTGTAGACCCACCATGCCAAGGTCAGTGGACATCCAATTAGCCTCTTGAAACTGTGCGGGCGCCGAGTAATCATCGGCCAAGCACACATCAGCGGCGGAGTGGCCATGTCCGCCAAGCAGTTCGTCACGGCCACCGAGCTGTATCCATGTTACCAAGTAGTTTACGCGGTTGACGAGCATGTCTCGGCCGTGGGTGGCCATTTGCCCGAGTAGCGGCCCTCGCCGCCATCACGGCCGCTGAGTCGTTGTCTGTGGTGTGCCATCGATACCGACCGCACCGATGTCAGCGACGAGATCTACGCGGACGCCGAGTAGCGGTCCTCGCCGCTTGTCTACATGGCCAAGCCGGCCTGCTCAGCGGAGGCCGGTGCGAGTGCCAAACAGGCGATACTCGGCCCTCGTGTCGTAAGCCGATACTAGGAGCGGAGCTCGTCTCGCTCCAAGGCCAAGCAACCCCGGCGTATCCTCGGGCTCACTTACCCAATCAACACATAGGTTAAGCTCATGCCCAACTGCGACGCCAGCATGAGCGTTGTGCGCACGAGACGCGCATCGGTATATCCTCGGCACACCGTACACGGCCCGCTGTAGTACGATATTGCACCGTGCGGTAGTAATTTCGGTCTATCCTCGGCGAGCTCCACCGTTCCGGCCAAACGGCCGCCGGACAAAGGCCCATTCTTGGCAGCTAAACGCCAGTGCAGTTATCGAAAAACCTGCAACAAGGTTCATCCTCGGTACTCTCGGCGACGGTCGCCGGTGTATCGTCGGCGCTCGCGCCCGTAGGCCGACTCGGCGAGGTGCACCGGGCGATCCTCGGCCCGCACCGCACCGCACCGCACCGGCAGGTCATGGCCGGGATGGAGATACGCCGGGGCAGTATCGTCGCACCGATGAGCCGATCGGCAGATGCTAGGATTCCAGCATGCCGCTGTTCGGTGTAGTGTTGTACCGCTCGCCAGCGGGGGCTGTTGAAGCGACTAGCGACAGGCGGATATCGCTACTCGGTGGTGTGCACTCCGCCGAGGAATGGTGCTGCCAAACCCACTAGATATGCTCGTCGTGCGTCTGGGGCCACTGGATGCCGAGGAAGCTGTCCAAGTGGCATGGTCCTCGCGTGGTGGAGACCACCGCTCGTCGCTCTTGCGGCCCTTGGCCATACTTGCAGTCTTCTACGTATTGTTTGGTTCCCTTGGAAGTAGGCATGCCCGCTCCAAGATCCACATCAGGTGTCTGCCCCAAGCCCGGTCGCGACCTCATGACAAAATGCATCTCACCACACGGTGCACAACTCCCAAATCTATGCTCCTGCCTCTCCTACACATTAACACAAACTCGGTCCCACCAAATGGGTACGGCGACCTAATGCGCACGCGCAGGGACGGTAAAGTTCCTCCTGTTAAGCAACAATCCCTTGATAGCCCTAACCTCACGCCTGACCGCGTCCCACTCCTCGCTCTTGGCCGGGGGCAGGCCGAGGCCGTCACTGGCAGTCTGGCCGGTGACGTTTCCACCCGCCTTGGCGAGGTTGGAGCTGAGTGTCCCGAGGCCCACGCTCGTGGGCGAGCCGGGGACGCCCCATGCCGAGCCGCTCACGCCGCGGGAGACAAAGAGCTCGCGGTGGAGCACCGAAGTGTACCCCTCGACAGTGGAGATGAGGGACGTGCGCGTCGTGGCTGTCGCGTCGAGGCTGCCCGCGAGCTCTTTGAGCGCAGCCGAGAGCGGGGTGACGTCGGCGTGCATCTTGACGGGAGGGAGGGACACGACGCTTTCGCCGTCGGCGGTGGAGATTGTTGCGCTGTGCGGGGAACCCGGGCGTTGGGGGCTGGGCGGCGCGAGCGCCTTTGTGTCCTTCTTATCGGGGCTCGCGTCCTTTTTCTTCTCGTCGTCACTGACGCGCGAAGTGCGGGATGCGCGAGATGAGATGCGCACGAGAGCGCGGTCCTCCTTCTTCTCCTCCTCGGTACGCTCGGGGTACAGACCTCCGTCGCGAATCTCACGCAAGCGCTGGAGCATGCCGCGCCACCGGTCCCGCTGGGGGGCGACGAGGGCCAAACGAGCGGAGAATGTTGCGTGAAGAAGGGGCAGAAGGAAGATGTTCCACACACCGGCGAGAACTGCGCCGCCGCCAAGAACGAGAGAGACAATGTAGCCTAGGCGCTTGAGCTGGGTGGGGAGGGATGAGTGACGGACGGCAGGAGGGCGCGCATCTAGATGGTGCACCAGTGGTGCAGGACCGTGCTTGGCGACAGCTGCTGCGGTGAGACCTGCGGGGACGACATTCTGCGCGTAAGGAGGTGCGGCGAGAGAAGGAGATGCCGGAGGAGGAGATGGGGATGAGGCGGATGAGGCCGATGTGGGTGCTGGTGTGCTGGCGGCTGGGGTAGGTGAGGATGAGAATGCTTCTGGTGCTGCTGGCGCTGCTGGAGTGACCCATGGCGGCGGTGGCGCAGCTGCTGGAGTGTCTCCGTTTGTCATTGTTGGAATGGGGGATGAGATGAATGAGAGAATGGCAGTGTTCTTCTTGATACCCGGGAAAAGACCCAACCGGTCCAAGGGTCTCACCACGTGTCAAACACGTGACATGGGTGGCAACAGATTCCATTTTTGATCCCGTCGTCACCCAGGCCGGCGCGTGCAATGACGCTCAACCTCTTGCACACTCTGAACGATAACCATTCGACCTTTTGTCAACAAACAGCACTATGGCTACACAAGCTGAAGGTAGGTAGACGCAGCAGAAAGCTATACGAATGTAGCAGACGCTGCAGTGATTGCTGACACGCTCAGCCGCACCCGGCACACCAGCCATCTCCCCTGCCGCAGCCAACGCGCTCGACACGTACAAGACAAAGGATGTGTCAAAGAGTGAGTACGATGGGATCCGGGAGAGGAGGTTGCTGACGCGCGTCTCTCTTCAATTGGCACGTTGGTCTGTCTCCCCTCGCCCGTGTGACCGCATATCCATTGACCCATTCGCATACCGTCGCCACCGTTCATCTCGCCTATCTACCTACTGACATAACTCGCGCCTGCAGTCGTGGTCCGCTTCAAATCAATCGGATCAGCCCCAGTGATGAAGAATAATGTCTTCAAGGTCACGGCTGGAAACAAGTTTCAGGCTGTCATTGTCTTCTTGAGAGGCCAGTTGGGCCTGAAGGCTGGAGATTCATTGGTGAGTGTCGCGGGCTGAGCAGTTGGCAAAACGCGTTGGGACGATGTGGAGGGCGGAAGGCCTTGCGAGGTGGATGGTTGAGCTGTGCCCAAATTGTGCTCGCGTGTTTGCGCCCCTAGTAACACTGGGCCACTTGACACTAGATCCTGCACCGGAACCAAGGTGTGGGCAGGGTGCCAACTGACACTGCAGTTCACCTACATCAACGGATCCTTCGCACCAACACCCGACGACACTGTCGGCTCCCTCTTCGCCTGTTTCGGAACGGACGGCCACTTGATCGTCAACTACAGGTGAGTGTCGAGGAGTAGCTAGACGCTGGTCTGGCGGTCACGGCGCAGATGCTCCGCGCCATCTCCTCTCCCTCGAAACGCACAGCCGAGCTTACGCCACAGCAACACCCAGGCCTGGGGATGAGCTCCTCGCGTCCCAGCCTCTCGCGTCTCCACATCGATATCCTATACCCCGCATTGTACTCGCACAAGTCTGCATCCTACCCTGGCTCCCTATTTCAATCCTCTCAGCAGTCTTTCATACCTGGCTTTACTAACTCTTCCCTGTACCAACTGCTGAGCGTCGGAAGCAGGCGGCTCAGAGACTCAAGACGTACTGCGTCTATGCTCCAGGTTTCGCGTTTCTGTCAAACAAGGCCGAGCCCAGCTGCTCAAGCCCAAGCTGTACGTGTACTCATCAGGCGCAGCATGTTTCGCGCCGAACAGCACAACAGCGCTTTGTGCGCGTGGCTCACATGCCGTCAGTCCGGCAGAGGAGTTGGCACGGCCAATGCATATGCAACAAGTCTATGAGATAAGTGTACAGCCTGCCCGTCAGAGTCGGCGGGGAGTGGAGAAGCGGAACAAAGGATAAACGCGGCGCGGGAGAGAGAGAGATACACGTCCTCGGAACGCCGTGTTCTACGTCGCCATGACTGCGACGATGCGGAAGTGGTGCGCCTCGGGGTTGATTGGGTGGGACGTGTTGTCTGAGACCTTGCAGGTGACATAGTGGTCGCCCTGGGTCACGTTCTGGTCAATGTAGTGCACCCTGCTTGTCAGCGCGTTGTTAATGAAGAGAGAAAACCCACATGGCCATGTTGTACGTCCTGTCCCAGTATCCGGGCAAGTTTATCGCGCCGTGCTCGTTATCGTCTACCCAGCAGAGGGCATCGCCGAGGTCATAGTGCTGGCTGCGGAAGTAGTAAACTGCGACGCGTCCGGCGTTGACCTTGATGTCGACGCGAATCTTTGCGCCCACAGTCGACGAGACCCAGTAGTGCTTTTCCTCATTCCAGACATAGGGTTCCCAGCCCTCGGCCGTGTGCGGCTTCATGGGGTGCTGCTGGTCGTTGGCGTCGGCGCAGAACATGTTGGGCTGGACGAGGTTTAGGATGTGGCCTGGTGTGGTCGGGTCCGGCTTGGTCGAATCAATCAGGTCGCGCAGCGGTGTAAACATGGACACGAATGGGATCGTGTACGGCGTCTGCGGGAGGGCAAAGTGCCGGCGTTCCTTGCCGAGAGCGTGGATCTTGTCCTTGTCGAAAGTCGCCTCCCAGCCCTCCGGGGGTTGCGACCAGTCAATTTGCCCGTCAACGCGGACCGGCTGGGGCATGTCAAAGCTCGTGTCGACCAGCGAGGCGGCGTCGCCGTGCGTCGCAATCGTTGCCTCAAGTGCCGGGGTGACGGGCAGGCCAAA
Source organism: Prillingera fragicola (assembly GCA_002335605.1). Classification (NCBI taxonomy): domain Eukaryota; kingdom Fungi; phylum Basidiomycota; class Tremellomycetes; order Trichosporonales; family Trichosporonaceae; genus Prillingera; species Prillingera fragicola. The sequence continues at coordinate 146,031 of BEDY01000003.1, forward strand.
GTGATTGAGCAGGCAAAGCTCGGACTCGAGGTATGCGACGGCCAGGTCTGCGAGCAGGCGCTAAAACGTCAGCTTGAGCTTCCAGGGCAGGCTCACATGTCCGCGCGCATTGGGGTGCAGCGTGTCCGGCAAGAAAAAGGTCTTGGCCGTCGACTGCGGGAAGCGAGTGTAGTGGTTGAAGATGAGACGCTTGAGCGATATGTAGGGAATGTCGTAGTAGTGTGCAATTGGCAAGTGCACGATCTGCGGGTCGCCGTAGCCCACGTCCTGGGCAATCTGGGGTGCCCAGGCGCCGAGAATGACAATGGCGGGAAGCGAATCAAACTCGAGGAGCACACGGAGAAGCTGATCGAAAAATGTCTGGTAAATGAGGTCACTGCGGTGTCAGCTGCGGCCATGAGTTAGGACCCACGATTGGTCGTTGACGTCAAACTCGAGCACGATCAAGTCGGCATCCGTTGCGATGTGGTGCGTGCCACAGAAAGCATAGTAGCTCGAATCTGATCCGCCGATAGCGCCATTCTGCACCTCAAACGTGGACTGCAATGTTAGCAAGCCGTCCACCCGGCACACGGCCAAACCCACCTTGGGGAATGTCTCCTCAAACCACTCGCGAACCAGCGTCGTGTAGCAGCCGGGTCCGCCGGGGTCGCCCTCCGGATAATGCGGTGATGGGTGGACTCCTCGACAGGCAGAAACTGAATCGTTAGCAACATCTCGATGGGAGGGCGGTCCTGTGCTGCCTGCGCCGCAAACGCAGTCTCATGCCACACGCCTCACAACACAGACACACATGTGCGCATATGCCAATGTGTCCATGTGCCGAGCAAGCCAGCCCATCTGCCACGAAAACTTACCACTGCCACCCAACACGCCAATCTTGATATGCCCTCCATCCCTAGCCTTCATCATCAACTTGCGTGTCCGCGCTCCACTCCCCTGCATGAGACGCGAGTGCACGAGCCCCTCCCTGCTGTAGATATCGCACAGATCCTTGCCGCGCTGCGTATCTCCACACAAGCACTGGGTATGCGAGAACCCCTGCTGCGATGCGCTGTCGCCCAAGGCGGCATTGCTGCTCGACTCGATCCGCACGCGCGGCAGGCCCGGCAGGCCGGCATACGGGCGCACGACGTGGTAGAGGAGGACAAGCAGGAGGGGGATGCCGAGGATGAGGAGTGGGCGGGTCAAGCGGCGGAGGTAGAGCATTGCTTTGGGGTTGTGTCGCCGTGTCCCGCGTCTGGGCAGCGGGGCGCTCGAGCGTGAGGGTGGGTGTGAGTGTGGTTGGTCGGCGTCGTCGGAGGCGAGGAGGGGGCGGTCGAGCGAGTCCGACCCACGCATGCTAGAGAGGGGATAGGTGTTTGTGATGTTTGGCGGTGGCGGGGGTTGGTTGTGATGTTGGGATTGTGTGGGAGGAGTGATTGTGATTGTTGTGGAGGTGTTTGGCTGGTTGTGAGGGGGGCGTGCTGGGTGCGCAGGTGGTTGGGATGGAGTGGAGATTGATAAGATAAGTCGTCCAGGTGTACTCGCGGGTGAGAGAGATGTGAGTGAGAGTGACAGATGTGGTCAATGAGTGAGTGAGTGAATGAATGGTAGCAAGGGTAACGGGATGGCCCAGAGATTGCAAGAGATCGACGTGCCTGTGCCGGACACTTTCATTAGGAATTTACTAATACAACATTCAGGACAAATTCTAATAGTTATCAATAATATTTCCTAATCAGCCTAGCCCATTCAACGTGGTGCCGGCTGTTGGTGGAGGTTGACATCGGAACCAAATATGCGGTGCACAGGCACGTGACCCTGAATGTCATTATGGCTTATGTGAAACACCGAGCCAGGATGACGTGAGCACGTTGCATCCTGTGTCGTCAATGGCAGTGCGAGTGAGAGAGACGAGTGGCCTGCTCGTAGCTCGCGCAACAGGGGGGAGCGAGGCCAGTCCACCTAGACTGTTCACAACTGCCCCTAACACATGTTTGGTAATTGTTCACCCTCGTGGCCGATTGGGTAGGGAAAAGGCATCGACCAGCATCCTCACTGCACGACTACTGGGTGTCGCAGGACGCTTTACAGATAAGCATTCAACCAGAACCTCCAACGCCGCCGTTGGTCTCCCTGTGTGAGACAAGGTGCTTGGGATGGAGACGTTTAACTGGGACGGCACTTTCGCCGCGTGTTACTAGATTAAAGTAAATGCACCGCGTGGCCGATGGCATGAATTGAAGCGCAGTCAAGGTATGCAGCATGGTGAGTAACGCAGTAGAGCCAGCTCACAATATCGCGACAGTTCAAAGTTGCAATGGCTGCCGCGACTTGGGTTTGTGTCATTACGCCAGGTCCCGCGAGGAGCACTCATACTCATGCATTTGTATCAAATTCAATCCGAGACGCAGCCCTTCTTTGAGCGTCCGCGTCTCGTCTCATCCACATGCGCTTTCACCAAGACTCTGTTTCATTCTTCGCCTCGTCACCAAAGACCTAGATCTCGGGCTCGTCGTTGCGCTGTAGGTGAGGGTTAGATTAGACTTGAAACGGGGCCACAGAGCTGCTGCCACGTACCGAGGAGGAGAAGTTGAGGTTCCTGCGCGGGTGTCAGCGTTCCTGCCTTCTTCTGCTCAAGTTTGGACCTCTGTTTCAAAGAGTACTCACTGGCCACGGAAACGGTTCTCGGCGTCCTGGGCGTCCTCTGCGAGCATTGCGTCAGCGGTGCCCCACATGTCCCATACCGCCACGGCACGGCACGCCGAGCTGCTGCGGGACTGGTGTCGATCGTTTTCCGCCGCGCGTTCTCACGCCTTGGCAACCCAGTGCAGAGTAGTTTGTAACGCCAAAATAGCGCCACGCTGGCATGCGTCGCCGACACCCATCCCTCTGCTCCGACGCCGACGCCAGTACTCACCACCTTCGCGGCGGTAGCCAGGGGTGCTAGCGCCAGTCTTGGCTCCGTCAAAGTTGTCGTCATTGTTGTCATTGCTGCCGGTCTGGCCAGCGTCCGCGCCCATCTGGTTCTGAGAAAACGGCGTCAGCCACCGCGCTACTTTGTTGGTTGCATCACGCAACCGCCGCGTGCCGCGCTGCTGCGGACGCGCCGGTGCGTAACGAAAATAGAGTTTGAGGACTCACAGCGCGCGAGTAGGACGAGCCCTGCTGGTTGCGGCCAAAGCCACCCGATGCCGAAGCTACGAGACTGGTCAGATTTCATTGATTCTTCTCGTCTTGCGCCTTCTTATTCTGAATTGCATCTCTTCCCAGGGCTTCTCCCGCGGAGGGTCCTTTGCAGTAGGCCACCACCAGTCACGTCTCGTCCGCTCTACGCTTCGACGTTCTTATGAAGGGTTGTGCTCGCTCGCTCACGCTCACTGGGAAAGTAGATGACTGCTTACGCACTGTCGTTGGTCTGGAAGCCCTCGTAGTTGGACTGGCCCGACTGCTGCTGGCCACCCTGCTGCTGCTGCTGCTGCTGCTGCTGCTGCTGCTGACCGCCCTGCTGGAGGGGGTTGCCCTGCGCGTCCTTGGCAAGCGCACCGCCAAAGCCCTGGCCGGTGACAGCGCCCTGCTGGCCCTGCTGGCCAAACTGGCCAGAGACCGATCCGACGTCAAAGCCAGTCTAGCGAGGTGGTCAGTGGTTGTGATTAGTTGCGAGGAAGCGCGGTACACACCTGGGACTCTGCGGCGGAGAGTTAGCTAGAGCTCTAAACACGTCGTCGGCTCCAGACTCACTGATCTGCTCTCCGATCTTCTTGCCCTGCTCCGAGTTGAGGAAGTTCTGGGCCTGTCCCGAAGAGAGGAACTGCTGAGCCTGAGCGGCGAACTGGGTGGTGATCAGTGTGTGTTGCTGGACGGTGAATGCGGGGAAGGCGGAAGAAGGGTGGGACGTGGCTTGAGTGGGAATGGATGACTCACGTCCTGGTTGCCCGACATTGTGTAGAGGTTGTTGTTGGTGGGGTTTAAGAGATAAGAGATGGGAGAATAGAGGTCTTGTGTAGACGACGTTTGTTGTTGTTGCAGAGGGAGAATGTATGAGAGAGAAGAGGAGAGAGAATGAGAGAAATGGATGACAGGTCATCGACGCGCAGCCACCACCACCCACCTGACACACCACTGTAGCCGCGCCCAGCCCTCATACGTCACTACCATTGGCGGACAGCGAGAGACCCTGAGAGGGGCGCACCCGGTTCACACACGCCGCGCCCAGCCGGTGGCCCCTGCGCCCCTGCTCTCCTGGGCTGATCTGCATATCTCAGGGTAAACACTCCCCCCACGCGACAGGCACGGGCCATCCACCTCTTGCCGATCCGGAAAGGCTGGCATGCTCGAGAAATCCATGCTTCCACACATGCGAGCATGTATACCTCTCTTCTATCAAAACCACTGCAGTGTACGCGCACCCCTTTACAAGATCAGTCTTTAATGCCACTCTCTGTTCGACATTAACACCGCGCTGCAACTCGCTCGATCCCGCGCGGCAGGAGACACCCGAGGACACAGCGGCGTCGCGATGGCACGACGCGGAACCAAACAGGCGCGTCTCGTTGGTGGCTATAATCGGGTGGCTCAAATGGGCGAAATGACGCACAAGCACAATGCGCTGTGGCGCTCAACACTGTAGAGGACTTCTGTGCTGCGATCTGGGCCAACTGCTGGCAGTGCATAGTACCATGGTTGTGCGTGATAGGGAGAGCTCAGTGTGTCCAAGGCGTGTGGACGTCGGTCCCTGACCGCTGATCGCCTGGGCGTAGGGCAAGGGCGTAGGGCAAGGGCGTGCGGATCGGCGTTCATCCAGTCTGTCGCGTCTCCTGCGGTTAGATCATCATCTCTTCAAGGCGCAGGTGTGTGTTTCGTGTCACAGACCTGGGATCGATGGGGCGCAAGCGAGGGGCGCGGGGGGCATGGGGAGGGGCATGTGGTATTCTGTTGTGCTTTTGCTGCCACAGTGTGTAAGCGGCCTCACGGTGCAGAGCACCTTTCTTGGGGAATGCAATGCATGTCATGCGTGTGACAGAGGACACGCCTTGTTCTCTGCTCTACCTAGGGTCTGATCTGTGGACAAACAACAGACCCAGCTGTTCACTGATTTTGATCAAACATCGCCGTCAGATCGGGCTTTTTTGCGACCACAACTTTGCCGCCATCGGCGTTCATCCACCGCACCGGCAACCTCACGTCGCGCTTCCACATCGCCAACAGCGAGTCCTTCACATCCACGCAGCCCCTAGCGATGCCCTAGCAATGCTTACTCATTGTCAGAGTGCTGACTGACCCAGGGGCAACGATGTGCAACACCAGCACCCACAAACCCCACCCGTAGCCACTTCCACTACACCGCCCAACGCACAACCTCCAGAGCTGACTCACAACGTGATCCTCCTCCTCCCGCAACAGCCGCAGCAACAGCGGCCCGGACGCCCCCCTTCCAACTCGAAACAAGCCAATGCAGACACCATTCACCTTCAGCAGCTAAAATCGCAGTTGGCCGCGGCCACCACTTGCTGCACGCCCGGACGGCTCGCCCGGCCCGGCCTTCTCCGCCACTACCCACCGGGCCTGTGGCTCCGGAGCAGAGCTCCCGCCACCAGAGCGGCGTGCACATGTGCTGCCTGCTTTGCTCGTACCGGTCGTTGTGCAAGTGTGCATGAGATTGAAGAGCAACTTGGACGAGTATCTTACTCATGCATCTGCTGCCAAGCTAGTGCTTGATCAGCCTTGAACAGTGTGTAGAAGAGTCGGCCAATTTTTACACTTTGGTGGCCGGTTTAAAAGTCGACTCGCTGGATCCCCCACCTTGCTCCTCAACTCTTTCCCGGCCCGCTTTCCGACCTACAAGCGCCTCGTGCCAGTACAGTGGATATACCCTTGCTCGCTACCACTTGAGTGTTGCACTCTTCGCATGCTCCCCCTTTCACTGTCTTGTACGTTTTCGAAAGAGTAGAGCGCGACAATGTCGGACGAGAAATCAAACCTACAACAACAACTAGGACGGACCGCCTCCACCAAAGATGTAACCCCAGCGCCAACCGACGGCGGGGGTCTGCTCAAGACCCTCTCGCGGTTCAGTTCACGGCACAAAGAGTACTCGCCTGAAGAGGACCGGCGCGAGCAGATTCTCTTCGTGCCCACCGCGCCCGGGTCGGGCGACCCCGGCCCACCGCAGGCGTCACTCGACACTGTGCACGACCACGAGAGTGGGGTCACTGTCGTCGAGCAGGGGGATAAGGACGGGTACATCGAGCCTGGATGGAAAGGATGGCTCGACTGCTTGGGCGTGAGTGCTTGCACGCTGGACGCGTGGCCATGCTGACAGGCCGCGCAGGCTGTGCTCGTCAACATGCTCTGCTACGGGATGACCCAGTCGTGGGGCGTGTTCCAGCAATACTACGAGGCTGAGAAACTGAGCGAACCAATGGCCATCTCGTGGATTGGCTCGATCCAATTCTGTCTCTGCCCCATGCTGGGCTGCATTGCCGGCCCGCTCTTTGACGCAGGATACCTCAAGCAGCTCATGTTTACGGGTGGAATACTCTACAGTTTCTGTTTCATGATGGCCTCAATCTCCCATTCATACTACCAGGTCCTGCTCTCGCACGGTATTGGCGTCGGACTCGGTATGGGCATCATGTTCTCGCCTTCGGTCGGCACGCTCGCCCAGCACTTTGCGCGGAGCAGGTACAAGACGCTCGCGTACGGGTTCCAGGCGAGTGGGAGTGCCGTCGCGGGCATCTTCTTCCCCATCATTCTCAACTATCTCTTCCCCGCAGTCGGGTTCGCGTGGACCATGCGCATCAGTGAGTCGTCTGCGTGCGCCCCCTGTGCCACGCTGTGCTGACAGTCGGTAGTGGGATTCATCGTCCTGTGCTTTTCAATGGCGGCATTCTTCTGCCTCTCGAGCACCCTCCCGCCACGAGACCGCATTGCGCTCCTCAGCCCCACAGTGTGTGAGTACCCAAGCATGCTTCACGCAGCATCTGTGGCAACCACTAACCCACCAGTCCGCAACCCAGCCTACGCAATCTACGTAGGCGGCGGCTCCCTCTGCTCAATGGCAATCTATGCTCCGCAGAGTTTCGGCGTCACGTACGCGACAAGCAAGGGTGTCCCCCAGTCGCAGGCAAACTACACGTAAGTGTCTTAGTGGCGCAGAGCGCAGAAAAGCCCACCGGAGCAACTAGACCCCACCTGGTGTGCCGCCTCCCCCACCCTGTCACGGCCCAGTGTGGCAGTGACACCGCCCAGGTGTTCGGTCCGGCAGACTGCTCTGCGCTCCACCACATGCATGACGGACAGCTGACCGCACCCCAGTGTGACGATTGCGAACGCCGTCTCCCTAATCGGCCGCATCATCCCGCTCTTCTTCGCCCAGCGCCTGGGCCCCATCAACGTCCTCGCGACGTTTGCAATGGTGAGCGGCATAATGATGATGTGCTGGACGCTCGCGCACGGCAAAGCCGGCATCTTCACCTACGACGCGCTGTACGGTATCGCGTCCGGAGGCTACGGCGCAAGTTTCAACCCGGGAGCAGCGTCGTTTGCACCACACACAAACCAGAGCGGGCTGTACTTGGGCATGGCGTTTTTCACCACTGCGTGGTTCTGGCTGGCGGGCACGCCTATTACAGCAGAGTTGATCAGTGGGAGGAGCTCGTACTTGGCCGCGAGCATGTTTTGTGGTGGGGTCGTCATGTCGGGTGCGGCAATCTTGTTTGTGAGCAGGACAATTAGGGCAAAGCAGCTCAAAACTCGCTATGTCTGAGCTCTTGCTGCGGTGCATGGGTGTCACTGGCGTTTGGTGTTGGGGTTTGGAAAGGGAGGGGCGGGCGTTAGCATTGCATCATCATCAATGTATCATCTTCATCCAGTGCGAGCAGGCAGACGTTGCGAAGACTTGTGTCCTGTGTGTCAGTCAATGCCGCCTGAGCTTCATCTTGGTCAGTGCCGGTCAGTCCTAAGCCAGGGGTGTGCAATGCAATGCCATGCTGAGATGTGTGTCTACTCCTCCTCTCACTTCCTCGGCTGACGGCTCACTTACTCTCGTCCCCGTATCCCAGCCCCTTGACCCACTCCCTCAACTTTCCATCATCAATGTCGTGTCCCCACTTGTCCATGAGCTCGGGCGCGTCCGGCGTAGGCTCCTCGCCCTCACGGCGCACCGAACCCACAAACTCTGGCGCAGCCTGCTCGAGATTCTCACGCATGCGCGCAGCAAACTCGTCCATCTGAAGCGTCAGCGTCCCCCCTCGTAAGGCAGGTACTCACACTGCTGACACCCAGATACTTGGCGGCACCATAAACGCCCAACCCGGCACTTCCCAGCACCATGGCCGTTGCAATACCCAGCGCCTGGAAGCCCAACCACGGGGAAACAGGCTCGAGGGGCTCGCCGTCCTCCCCTTTGGGCTGGTCGTCGCGACCGTACAGTGTCTGCTCCTCGGCGACATTGAACGCGCGCGCCGCTGCGAGGTCGTCTGGGATCTCTTCTGCCGGTGCTGCCGCGGTGTCCGTCTCTGCTGCTGGTGCTGCCGGGGACGCTCGCAAGGCGGCGAGGACGCCCTTTCCGGCCGTCACTGGGGCGCGGCCAGCGTTGCGGTGGGAGAGGAATTGAGGTGGGGTGGTCATCTTCGCGGCCTGGCGGACAAAGGGAAGAATCATAAGTGTCAGGCCTGTTGTGACCGCGAGCTGGGGCTTTAGTATTTGCTACGGTGTGCTGGAAAGAACTGAAGCAGGGCAAGAAAAAGAGGGGCAGAAACGGAGGTTGGACAGTCCAACGCGCCGCAGAGACTTCGCCCAAGCCCCATGCATGGCAAGGCAGCACTCTTGTAGAGAAACGGAAAACTCACCGCAGCACCAGCAACGACGACAGCAACCTTGGGACTGGGTTTGGGCGCGGGCGGTTCAATTTCAGCCTCGAGCGCGAGCTGTTCACCGATACTCAAGCCAGCCGCAGCCGCCGGCGCACCGGTCACGGGACCGGCGCCAGGAGCGACAGCAATGGGAACGTTGACACCCTCGTCGGCGTTGGCGGGTGTGCGGCCTGTGAGGCTGTCGAGAAAGCGCATTGCGGGATGAATGAGTGGATGGAAGGTTGGGGATCTGAAATTTCAGGATGAAACCTCTGAGTGGGTGGAGGTCGTCGTCGGTCAACAATCTGGTCCGATACGCTGCGTTTTCCTGCAACCCTAACACGACAGCTGCAAATGACTAGACACATGAAACGTATGCATGTACATTAAAAGGTTCGCCTGGCCAGCACCCAGTGCTGCCTATGCTCTCTCGCCCTCTCTACGAACGGCCATCAAAATCGATCCGCTCAGTTGACCGAGACGAGCTTGACGTCAAAGTTGAGGGTCGAGTTGGGGGGGATGCCGGGGATGCGCTGCTTGCCGTAGGCGAGCTTGGCAGGGATGGTGAGACGACGCTCGCCACCGACGGCCATGCCAGCGAGACCCTGGTCCCAGCCGGCAATGACCTCGGAGCGGCCGAGGACAAACGAGAAGGGCTTGCCAGCAGTGTTGGCGTCAAACTGCTTGCCGTTGTCGAGCTTGCCAATGTAGCGCATTCCGAGGCGCTTGCCAGCCTTGGCGACGGGGCCGGTGCCGACCTTGGTGTCCTCAATGACGAGACCCGAGGGAAGGGTGCGCTGTGATAGGTTAGCACGTGTGTGATGAAGGATGTAATGGGATGATGGAAGAGAAGGTCAGAGTTAGTTCCCAACAGCAAAAAAGTACGCAGTAAATAGTGCATACTTCTTATAGTTGGGTAAATAGGTCTCTAGAATTTTGGATAGGGGAGGGACGGTAGAACAGACTCAGGTAGAAGGATCACGCCGAGCTTGCGTTCGTCGTGTCCGTTCACTTGCGCACCTTCTTCGACTGCTCCTTCTTGGGGGCCTCCTTCTTAGGAGCCTCCTTCTTGGGGGCGGGAGCGGCGGCCTCCTCGGTCTTGGCCTTCTTGGCGGCCTTCTTCTGCTGAGCCTTGGAAAGCTCGGGCTTCTCCTCAATCTCGGCGGCCTTGCGCTTGGGGGCGGCGGCCTCGACAGCCTTGGCGGCCTTGATCTCGGTAATCTTGCCCTTGGGGGCGATCTCGACCTCCTCGTCAAACTCCTCAACCGAGAACTCGTCGTCCTCGTCAAAGTCGAGGTCCGAGTAGTCATCGTGGCCCTCGTAGTCCGAGTCGTAGTCCGAGTCCATCTCGTCGCCCTGGTCGATGTAGTTGCCAAGGAGGTGGACGGCGTTCTCGCCGGTAACCTCAAAGATGACAACGTCACCGGCGGGGAAGGTGAGGTTGAGCTGAGCCTGCTCAATCTTGCCGGCAGTGAGCGAGCACATGACAACCTCCTCGGGGGGGATGTCGTCCTCGTCGTCAGAGTCGTCCTCGTCATCCTCATCCTCATCGTCCTCGGCGTCGTCCTCGTCCTCCTCGGCGTCAGCCTCCTCGAGGGCAGCCTTGAGCTTGGCGGCGGTCTCCTCGTCAAGCTCGTCGAGCTCGTCCTCGTCCATCTCGTCGTCAGAGTCAAGCTCCGAGTCAAACTCGTCGTCCGAGTCGTCAAAGTCGGGGATGGGCGAGTGGGTGACCTTGACAACCGAGCGGCCGTCGGCGGAGGCGAGGTCCTCGGCAAGGGCGGCGTTGGTGATCTGGAAGTCGCGGCGGACGTAAATGGGGACGGCCTCTCCGGGCATGAGCGTAAGGCTCTGTTTGATGTTAGCGACGAGCTCTTCATCCGCAGTGAGAGAGACAACGTACCCAAAGGTTCATCTTGACGGCCATTTTGGTGTTGTAGATTATGGATACAGGTGAAGAGAGAGAGAGAGAGTTGATGTTGATGAGGGAGGGGGAGAGAGAAGATTTGTAGTCTCTTTATGAACGTTTGTAAACTTGCAGATAGAAACAATCTGACGTCTTCCACCAACTTTTCCAGCAAGCACCACGTGATTCAGGATCACGTGACCCTGGGCAACCCTGGGAGGTCGGATCCGAGATCGTCAGGGTAAAATGTATCAGTGTGACCCAGATAAGCACGTGGGCATGGGTTGCCGTATTGCCGGGAGTGTGGCACTTTACCACGTGGACTCTCTGGGACCTCTCAGCATGTGCAGTGACGCACTCAATGTCGTCGACTGTCCACTGCATTCCATTCAGCAACGACCCGCATCTCACGCATCTCACACTTCTCAGCGGGCTAGTCCTGCCCCCTAACACCATCCGAAACGAACCATCTCCGACTCCTAACCCACATATAGACCGGCATAATGGTAAGCCGCGCCCAGCTGCTTGCTCGCTGCCTCCAAGTGTGCACCGCACTGACACTCGCAGTCCAACACCCTCCGACCCTACCTCAACGCGGTGCGCGCGACGCTCACCGCCGCCCTCACACTCGAGAACTTTAGCTCCCAGGTGGTGGAGAGGCATAACAAGCCCGAGGTCGAGGCCAAGTGAGCTCGCTGTTACAGAGGTTAGCTAACGAGACAGGACAACGCCCGAGGTGCTGCTGCAGCCCGTTGTTGTTGCGCGTAACGAGATGGAGAAGGTGCTTATTGAGCCTTCTATCAACTCTATCCGTGTGTCGATTAGCATCAAGCAGGCAGACGAGATTGAGAAGATCCTCTGTCACAAGTTTACGCGCTTCATGATGATGCGTGCCGAGGGATTCGTGATTCTGCGTCGCAAGCCTCTGCCTGTGAGTGCTCAACGTTGATGGTGTGGGCTCCACTGACATGCGCCCTCTCTAATTCTCTATGACAACGGATTGCGACACTTGCAGGGCTACGACATTTCGTTCCTCATCACAAACTTCCACACCGAGACAATGCTCAAGCACAAGCTCGTAGACTTTGTGATCCAGTTCATGGAGGACGTCGACAAGGAGATCTCAGAGATGAAACTCTCCCTCAACGCCCGTGCGCGTATCGTCGCCGAGAGCTACCTTTCCACTGTAAGTTCAGGTGCCAGGTCGCCACGCTGCTCGTGTGCGGGGTACCCCAGACTCATGGAACATGAGCTGACTACGTCCAGTTCACGTGATTGTAGATGTCAGAAGATTGTATTGTACCAGGGATGCCACGATACCCGGGAACGGAGCGCCGCTGTGGACCACGACCGCATGATGCAGGGAGCCACTCGAAACGGAGTCGTTGATGACGGTGGGTCGGCCAGATTGGTGCGAGAATAGGGATCCTTCTCGAACCTCACCTTGGTTTCGGTTCCGAACTGAGCCCTAATCTTATCGTATCGCTGATCGCTGGAGGATCTACTCATCCGGCTGAGTCGAGTGACGTCGGGAGACGCTTGCGTGGAGTGGTGCGAGATGGTGGTTGCGTTTGTAGTGGTGACATCTCGGAGGTTCGATGGCTCGCACCTGTGACCTGGTGGTGGCAGGATTGCCAGTTTGTCAGTATCGTTCTAGTATTCGACGTGGCGAGTCCTGGCCTGTCCTGGCTCACGGTGTTCTGTCTGTGTGATCTCCCTTCCATCGTTTCGCTTGTTCACTCGCAGCTTCGCTGCTGACCCAGACCAGATCCGAGGAGATGAGGAAGTGGAGGTCCACAGCCACATGCTGCCTAGACTGGCTTCCCTCGGCCTCTAGTTTGCCACAGCCTCAGCATCAAATTCAGCCCAAATCTCGCATGTACACTCCCCAGACTCGTCTGCATACGTGCTACTCCACAATGCATGCATCCCGCTCTCACCATACACGTCTCTGAGGCATAATCCAGAATCGGCGTTTGCAAATTTCCGCCACGTGGCCGCCGTGGCACCTGTACGCTGACGGTGACGACGCGTAAGTAGTGAATCCATGGCCAGCAGCTCAACAGTCACAACCCACCTCCACTCTTCTACCAGACCTCGTTCATTCTCGACCCCTTCGCATTCAACTAGACAAGACGATATGCCGGGTCTCACCTCTGCTCAGGTATGTTTGCGTTTTGCCCCGCGAGCTGGAATGCCGCAGCTGACAGAGCAGGTCAACGAGCTCTCCGCGACCAATGTGTCAGTCCCATCGCCCGGCAGCCTCAGAGCTCGCCCACGGACATGAGCAAATGTGCTGACAGTACCCAGCGTGATTCACCCCCTCGTCCTGCTCTCGGTTGTTGACCACGCCTCGCGCGTGCCCCTGCCCAACAAGAAGCGTGTGCTCGGTGTTTTGCTGGGTCAGGATGATGGACACACTATCAATGTTGCCAACTCGTGAGTCTCTGCACGGACATGATGGGAACTGGCGCTGACTGAGTGCTTCTCTGCTTTACCTTGTCTTGCTGTGCTGTCCGTCTGTTTTACCCTCTCGCTTGCGCTGCGCCGCGTCATTCCGCATCTCGTTCACTCCTGATTGTTCTCTACATCTTCTCGACGACGCCCTTCGACTTCGACTTTGTCTTCCTTCACTTCACCATTACCCCGACGTGCCATCTTCGTCGCTGTTGCTACCTAACCCGACACACTATCAGCTTTGCCGTGCCCTTTGAGGAGGACGAGCGGGATCCCAAAACATTCTTCCTCGACCTCGACTATGTGGAGGAGATGTGGCGCATGTTCCGGAAGGTGAACGGTGAGTCTCGTTCTTGGCTGGGAAGTGGAGGAGCGTGGCGGGCGCTTGCAAGCCTTAGGAAAGGCACGCTTAGCTGCTGGACGCGGAGATGGTGCTCGCGGGCATGAGGGAGTTGCTGCTTGAGCACTTCGAGTGTCTGTACCCCGCCTGAGGACCACAGTCCTAGTGCATCGGACGGGGCTCTGTTAGAGCCGCCTGGATCTTGTGCAGCAGGAGCGTGTGCCTGCTGCGCAAGTCACGACTCCACTGGGTTCAGATGGGCTTAGTTGGCGGACTGTCTGCGATCAACGCCTTCATCGAAGGCAACTCTTGGTCTGCTGATTGGCGGGTCTGTGCGTGCCGTCTCTAGGACGCGCGATTGGCTGCCTCAGTTGCCTTGGGTTGTCCCTGCGCCTCGCGGGCTGCAGTGGAGTGTCCGTCGAGTCTCCTTGCACCTAGGGGAGACATGATGGCAGCATCGGCACTTCATCCCCCACCCTCCAACCGAACGCACGAGTATGTGGAGATGGCTGTGACTGCGAGGATGCGCGATTGTCATTCTGCGGTGTCTTCCAATCCGCGCTCCTTCATTTACCCCCCCTCCGCCTCAACTCGTGCGCAGTTGCTGACCCCACAGCCAAGGAGCGCCCAATAGGCTTTTACCACACCGGTCCTCGACTGCGCTCGTCCGACCTGGAGATCACCGAGCTGTTCAAGCGCTTCTGCCCCCGTCCCGTCATGGTGATTGTCGATGTCCGCGCACATGGCGGCCGCGGTGACACTGGTATCCCTACGGACGCCTACTTTGCTGTCGAGGAGATTCGTGACGACGGCACTGCCACCCAGAGGACATTCACCCACGTCCCTACGAGCATTGAGGCCGAGGAGGCCGAGGAGATTGGTGTTGAGCACCTTTTGCGCGACATTTCGAGCTCAAACAATGCCCAGGCGTCTTCGCTGCTCACGACGCAGTCGCTGTCGAACCGCGTCGCGTCGCAGCTCGAGTCTCTGCGCGGTTTGCACGCGCGCCTGCTCGAGATTAGCGAGTACCTGAATGACGTGCGCAAGGGCAAGATGCCTGTCAACCACCAGATTGTGTACCAGGTCCAGGAGATTGTCGGCCTGTTGCCACAGCTTGCTGGTGATGTTGAGCTCGGCAAGGCGTTCCGCGTCCAGGTCAACGACCAGAACGTCATGGTCTACCTTGGTCTTATTATCCGCACTGTGCTTGCTTTGCACAACCTCAGTAAGTCGCGTGGCGTGTGGATATCTCTGGCTCGGCAAACTCGGGCAACCAGGCATGCGGATTGGATCTCATCCGAGCCCGTTGTGTGGAGTGACGCCACGCTCCGGCAGCAATTGAGTGCGATCTCGGTCGTGCCTGCAGAGCTCCAAAGACTACGCCACTGGAACTAGTAAAACCGTGCGAACTCGAACACTGACACTTTCCCAGTCGACAACCGTATCGCCAATGTGCAGCAGGAGATTGACGACTCAAAGTCGCCCGAGGAGAAGAAGACTGAGGCTGCTGCCGAGGCCGCTGGCGTCAAGGCCGAGGACGTCAAGCGTGCCAAGCAGGAGAATGCCGAGGGGGACAAGGACAAGGACAAGGCCGACAAGAAGTAGAGCCTGCGTGGGTGGGCGTGTACACATTATGATGCATACAGTAGAAGTCTGTGGCAGTCTTATCGCGTCAGATGCGCTTATCTGGGGCGGTGCCTTGTTGCATGGAATGGGATGCAGTGATTGGTGGACTTTGTCGAGGTGGAGTCGGCGGCAACAGTGGTCATGTGAGCAGTGGCAAAGGCACCCAGCCCAGGTAGCGGGCAGCAGCGCGACAGCCCACGCCGCGCAGCTTCGTCGTGCATGCAACGCTGCGGCAGACGACGCTCGGGCAGCGGCCCCCGAGCCCCTGCCCATCTGCGTCACAGGCCCAGGAATGATTTCAGATACTGTCGAGCCAAAAGTTCGAAATCATGGATGCCACGCAGATTAGCACCCTCCGTCATCGATGGCTGCAGGCTGCTGGCAGGTGTCGTGTACCTGCCCCGTGTGTTCGTGCTTCCCAGCCAGCCAGGCTAGTCCGCCGCCGCCGCGCGCTGGCGCCGTGTATCCTCGGATCCTCGGGTATGGCGTGTGTCCTGACCAAGCGAACGGCAGCATGTATAAAAGGCATGAACCCAATTGTTGGATTGCGGCTGCCTCTCCCATCGATCCCCAATTCGTGTTTCGCCACTGAACCCACCTCACCACCAGCACCTGCTCACCGTACGGACACACCACCAGGACACTCGCCACCGCACCGCTAGTCTCCGGCTCTACCACCCGACTCTACCACCCACCACCCCCAACTCCGCCGCAATGCTCCGCACCTTTGTCCGCCTCCGCCCCGCCGCCGCCCAGGCCGGCCGCACGATCAACGTCGCGCCCCCGCCCCCCGCCGCGAACGCAGCCAAGACGGCCGACCACACCGAGGCCCCGAGCTCAGAGTCGGAGCGCGGCGAGGGACCCCTCTTTGACCCCTCCCAGGCCGCGGCGGCCAAGGAGGCCACAAAGGCCGAGTCAAAGGAGCGTAAGGGCAAGAACGCAAAGGTCGCCGGCGGAGGGAGCTTTGCTAGTCTTCGGATGCTGCACTTTGTGAGTCTGCGCCGGCGTGAGGATGGATGGAGCTGACGCCTGCAGGAGGGACGCGACTAGGCCCCCCGCCCCGAGGCAAAGGAATAGCTCGACGTACCCGGCGTCGTCGAGGATAGTCAGAAGTCAACCAGCACGAGCGAGACCCCCGATATATTGTAGGAGGCATCCAGCCGCGAGGAGAAGAGACCAGGAAAGAGTACCGAGCCCGCCCGCGCTTTAAAAGAACATCATCATCATCATGCACAACCCCACCGCAGCACGGCACATTTCCCAACTCTACAGCAACCGACGACTCGGCTGTCGTCTTCATCACGCGGACGGGACGGTCGGTACGTGCGGAGAGCGTGTTTGTAGTGTGAATGCATAGGATGTCAGAAGTCGTGTTGCGCAGTGGTGTGTCTGGCCTAGCTGGTTCAGTTGCTGCATGGATGGAGGGAAAGAAGACCAGGCGCGCCAAGCCTCTCACTCGCAGACGATACTACCAAAGAAAGCATGCTCACTGCCTGCATAGAGTGCACGCAGCACACCCTCCGCCGAGTAGCGTCTACGGGTTTACATCTGATAAACTAATGATAACAAGCGACCCCGCGGGGCACACCTGGGGACCCACCCCAAACCACATCCACCGTGACTCCACCCGCAATGAGCGTGGGGAGTGGGAGTTGTTCATCTCGCTACTGCGTGCAGAGAGAGGCCTTGGAAATCATTGCAGCGACAGCAACGACGCAGCATGTGATCTCATTACTCTAAACTGGGCCGTGTCACTTGGCGGTTAGCGCTGGCTGCAATGCCCCGGCGAGCGAGCCGAGCCGGCGGTACTTTGGCGTGCCTGCCTGTGGGTGTGGCACCCTGCCACTTTATAACGGGTTGCGTCTTGGCTGGCTTGTTAGGTTGTTCGCTTCGGTGACATGATCGCGTCCTTGGAGGATGGGTTTCCTCTAAATGAGCTCACAAAGTGCACAAAAAGGAGAACCCCTTGCCCAGATGCGGTGGCACAACGCCCCACTCAGATAGATGGCTAGATCGCGCGAGACATGTGCCCAGTCGCACCAGTACCGCGGCTAAGTTGCCCTCCGCATTATCCTCGCGAGTTCGTGACGCGATACCCGGTTGCCGTGCTGCTTTGGGTAGTGCTACAGTCTCCCTCTAGGCGTACAGGCTCATACTCGTGGGTCCCAAGATTCACAGTTGGGTGAACACCATTTGACATCTGTTCTGCCGTCTCAGTACATTATGTTTGAACGACTCCAAACGCAACTCAAAACCCTCTTTGGTGCTTGTTCAGAGTCCAGGCCTGTTCTCTACATCTATATGTGCTTCACAGACAAGACTGAGCGCCCCGAAGGGCCGCCGCTGTGAGTACACAAAGCTGTCAGTGTGCCGTAGCTCATGGCATCAAGTTTTCACTGGGCTCTAGGTCTCTGCCATGACAGCGAGACTGAGTTTTGGCTCATGAACGCCATCAACTTGCCCCAGTCCCCACACGCATGGGCATACCAGGAGGCTGAGCGCAAGCCGATAGACGCCATCGCCGCCTTTGGGCGGGTCCGGCTTGGCTCAGTCAAGGATGTCAAGCGCGTCCTTGGCGCAGCTAGGAGGCAGCCCATTGTTCAAAGTGATCCAGCGTGGACCCGCAAGAGCTGGATTCGTGGCGTGGTCAAGGTTGTTCGGAAGCGGCACCTCGTGCAGGACATTATTCCTCCCTGGGCTGAACTCGAGCTCAAGGCGACAGCATGGGGTGCGCTTGAGCGTCAGAAGGCTCTCCTCCCTGGCATGGCTTTTCCAACCATGGAGCCCCGAGCCTGGGTCCTCCCAGCCGTAACATGATATGATTATGCACAGTCCATGGTTCTTGGCGCTTGTCGCTCTATGACATTGTCTCCAGAGCTCCAGTCTCACCTGTGCGGCGGCCCCTGATCCTTGCGAGCTCGTGGGTCGTGGTTTGCCGTGCAGTGTGGTGGCCATCTGCATGTTGGGTGATGCACCGCGCACCACGGATAGCAGAAACAGTAGTGCGTGACTGTACACAATCTTGGAGGGACAAAGGCTACCAACAGTTGCGAGGATTGTGCACCAACCACCTTTGCGCCAGAACGGTTGTAGAGCCTGGACCATTCTTCACAGGTGCACAGGCCAAAGGAAGTGTGTTCATGTGTTACTCAAGTGACAGCTTGACGACGTGCAGAGGCAATCAAAGGTGGGGCGCGCACCAGCACTTGCCGTCCTAATCCTCATTCACCATTGTTGAGCTCAATACCCCCAACTCCCAACCTTCAAAACTCTACTGCTACAGGCTTCCTCTCTGCCCGTTCGTGAGTCCCAAGATTTCAATTGGGTGACACCATTGTGAGCTGGACCTCTGTTCTGCCTTCTCAGTCCTCCATGTTTGAGCGTCTCAAAAAGCCCCTCAAAAGGCTCCTTGGGGCTCGTTGGAAGCCCAAGCCTGTTCTCTACATCTGTCTGTATTTCACAGAGAGGATTGAGCTCCCCGAAGGGCCGCCGCTGTGAGTAAATGTGTCTTCGATCCCACTCCTATCGTAGCTGACGGCACCAAGTTTTCATTGGGCCCTAGGTCTCCACTATAACGACGACCAGACTCAGTTTCACCTCATGCACGTTGTTAACATGGCCGACCCTGAGCGCTGGGTATATGAGGAGACGGAGAACAAGAAAATCGCCACTTCAGCTGTTATTGGGTGGGTCAAGCTTGGCTCAGTGAACGCTCAGGCCATTCCTGCCATTCTTCATGTGGTTCGGCAGCATCCCCTTGTTCAAGGTGACCCGGCTTGGACTTGCAGGATCTGGACTCGTGGCATCGTGGAGGATCTTCGTGAACAGCACCTTGTCAAGCGCCTTCGGGGGTTGTCGTGGCCCGATCTTGAGGAGAGAGCGGTGAACTGGGGAGCGGAAAAGCGTTGTCAACCCCCACCATCCACTGGTTTCCCTGTGTCGGTCTACAAACCTGAGTTTTGAGATGGTAGTACTGTACATAAATAGCACGAACAATTATACGCTGCATTAAACGCGAACGTGAATAGGGAATAGGTGAATGCGACACGGGCACAGTATTGTACATGACTCTCGGCCGCCTGTGACATTTCAAAACTGCCGTCTATGACATGCCAAACTGGCCAAAGAACCTCCTCCTCTGCTTCTCCATTTCAAGCTCCTCCGGCAGCGGTGTGATGAACTGATCTACTTGTTTCTTCCAAAATGGGTTTCTAGGGCTGACAAACCAGTTGCTGGTGTACTCCCAGTAAGCAGGCCACCACCCCGCCGTCTCCCAGTCGACAATGCCCGTCACAGTGTCACCGTCGGCGAGAATGTTGAAACTGCTCAAATCGCCGTGGGTGAGTGCAACACGGACACTCCCCTGGTCCGTCGAGCGCGAGGTATAGCGCTCATGCGTCTCGATAAGCTCAAGCAACCCAGGTACGTGCCCAGGCTTGAGGTCCTCGGCCCGTAACCCCTCCCTGAGCGCCAGGTGAAAGTCTGCCACGCTCTCATAGGGCCCCCACGCATATCCAGTCGCTTCATGATAGAACAGGCGCGGATCAAATACTGGACCGCCGTTGACGTCGCAGATGGCCTCGGGCCGCTCCGGAGGGGGCCGGATAGCTCGCAGATCCTCGACCATGCTTTTGAGCTGGGATAGGACGCGCCGCCTGCCGTCCTCGTCCAGGTACTGCCATCCAGTAGCCAGGGCCACGCCAGGCAGCCTCTCCATCAGGATGTATACCTGGCCCCGGTGCCGAAAGGCAGTGTACACCTTTGGGACGGGCATGGAGGTGTGCTTGGCGACGAAGACCATTGTGTGGGCCTCAGCCAGTTGCAGGTTGTAGGTGGCCTTGATGCACTTGGTGTCTGAAATGTTGATAATGAACTTGTTGTAGAATGTTGGCTGGTCACCACGCAGCATTCGTACCATAGGCGAACGGCACACGCGGTACATGGTGAGCGTGTAGATGCGATTCCACAACGACGCGTTGATAGACGGCGGTGTATTGGCCTCGTGTTTAGGTGACATGGCGGAAATGAAAGTGCGCAGTTGTCAAAGCGAGAAGGAGTAAGTGAATGATATAGTTATCAAATAGAAGACATCTTGGGCGTTTGGGGAATAGTTTACCAGCTGCAGTAAGAGTGTTGGTGAAATGAGACACACGAGGGTGGCAAACAGAGACCAGCGAGCAGCGCACATCGTGCACCACATTAGCGGAATTAAATTTCATTACATTTCAATCCTAATACAGTTCTGCAATGCTAATGACATGACTCTTGTCCAGACAATGCGCTCCTCCTCCTATGTATGCCAAACAGCAAGTGATTCAGCGATCCAGTGATCCAGTGAGCCCGTGCTGCTCAGCTCTATTGAACGAGGCTCACTGGATTACTGGAATCCTTTAATTGTACGACGCTTGCCTCCTGCCCCTAAGCTCCCTCGGTCACTCGCAAACTCAGGTCGCCTCGGCTGTTAATACGTACATCTTGCAAATTGACGGCTGTCGGCTGCCAGCGGATCAGCAGACATCAGCCCGTCTCTCCTTAGCTCGTCGTCCTTTCCGCACTCCCACGACCCACCCCTTTGCGCCGTCTGTGATGCCCACAATGGACGGGTGCTTATCCTCTCGAATGACCGAACGAGCGCCCGAGGGACGACCACTCGATTGGATTCACCAGTAAAAAAATACACAAAATACATACAAGCAAGCCAACAGCCGCACCACGTCCCCACGCCCACTACAAGTATGGAAGCAACCCACTACGAGTCTGCACCCGAAATCCAGAGCTGAATCCTCCCCGAAGTGTTGCCACCCACAACACAGTCCACACGTCCAGGGTGCGCGGCCGTCACTGCCGGAACGGCAGTTACGCTGCCATGTCAGCTGCCAGCCCTGGTGATAACCCCGCCTCGCCTGCGGCTCCTCGTACTCACGGATCAGCCCACAGCTTGACAATGTGCTCGCCATTCCCCGCCACAACGTCGAGCGAACGCTTCATGTTGCCCACGGTGAAATACGGTGCATAGTCGGTGTTAGTGCTCCATTGCGCGCGCAGGATCGTGAGCCAACGCCCAGTTTGGCAGTTGTGACGTATCACTGTGCGTGGTTTAAACCCTGCCGAGGGGAGGGTAGGGAAAGTGAGCTGTTCGGGCGAGAGATCAAAGACTGGGACGTTAGATGCTACACACTTTGACAATGTGTCGCTTGGCATACTCACTCCTCAGATTGTCATCGTAACTCGTCGTCAAAACCCTCCGCCCCCACGGATCCCAGTACGCTGCAGAGCAGCTCTTGCCATGCTGGAATGCCGCGCGGTGCAGCCCCTTGCCCTCCTTGGTGTCCATGTACGCCTGTACACGCTCAACTGGAGTGGAGTGTGTGCAGTGAGTGGGAATCAAGGGTTCAGGAGGGGGCAGCTCGTTCAGTGGCGCGTCATCAACGTCAGGCTTGAGGTCCGGCTTGACGTCTTCGTCGGCTATGTTGCTGCGGCGCGAGGTGCGCTTTACGTGGGCGCTGGTGCTGGGAGTCGAGGCACCGCGTGTCGAGCGGCGTGGCGTCGTGGCCTCCTCTTTCACGATTGGGCTGATCTCTCGCCTTGTGCGCTTGGCGGGCGTTGAAGGGTCAGGTTCCGCCTTCAGTGGGGGGAGGGTGGTGCGCCGAGGGGGTTCAGGAGCCTCCAGCTTCTCGGACGCTTTGACGTCCATCTTGCCGAGCTGCCTCACGTCCCAGAGCCGCAAGTGCTGGTCGTTTCCGGCCGTCACGATAAGGTGGGGCAAGACCGCTGTCTGTCAGCTCGGCCCGGCGCACTGTACTCACGATTAATGCTGACACCACCAAGCTTGGCCCCACGTCCCTCCTCCTGCACGACCCAGCGCCTCCGCTCTCCCTTCTTGCCCTCGCGAAAGTCAACGTGCGAGATACCGCCGTTCTTGTCCACAACCCAAGCTTCGTTGCCATTCGGCGTCAGGTCAAAGTGCGTCACCAGATTGTCATCGTCTGGCATGAACGTGAACAACTCCGTGGACGTGAGTGTCGCAAAGTCGAGAGACCGGATCGAGCAGTCGTACGACGATGTAATAACCTGAGACGTTAGCTGTAGCTTTATAGCACCGACTCACTCGTGCACCCGCCACAGGGTCAATCTTCATGCAAGATATACTGTTGCGCGCATGAGCCTGCACACGCCAGACCCGTCCGGTACCGTCGTCCTCGTCATCATCCGCATCGTCATCGCCTCCCTTCTCGGGTGCAGCGCCAAGGGCGTCCCAGCTGTAAATTCAGCCATGCTCCTCTCCACACACCTCGCCCCATATCACTCACATTCCCAGCTGCCCATACTTGTCGCCGACAAGCACGACCTTTTTCGTCGGTTCAGGATGCACCTGCATGCAAAAGACGCGCTCCGTCGTAACCTTTGGATTGGCTCGCAGGGTCATGTCCTTGAACTGCTCCTTGAGCCTCTCCACTCCGCGGTCCATTGCCGGCTTGTCCGCGTACGCCTCCTTGATACTCGTTTTTGACGAGGGAAAGTGGCGCGCGGCCTTGCAAGCCGCGAGTTCAGGCAAGAACCGCTCCAGCTCGGGAATGAGCTTTTCCGGCGTCTCCTCCACCATGGACGCCACAGACATGACCTGCTGTCTCTCCTTGCGATTAGCCACGCGCTCGGCCTCGCGCACAAGCTCGGCGGCCTTTTCAATCTTCTCAAGCTCGGGACCTTCGGCGACGATTCCTGCCACACGGGCAGAGCGACGGCGTGGGCCTTCCGAGTCGGGCTTTGGCGCCGGTGCCGACTTGCGCTTCTTGGCTATTGGGGCGACACTGGCATGCTTTGACGATGGGAGGTTGAGGCGTGCGTCGCCGCCGTCATGTAGCCCGAGACCCTCCAGGAGCGCCTTGTTTTCGGCAATTGTGCGCTGACGCTCGAGTTCGCTGCTGATTAGTTTGAGCTGCTGTGCCATGTCTTACTATGCGTTTTCGTCCATCATGCGCCGACAAAGAGGATATAAAGGACAAGATACAAACGAGTACAGAAGATGAAGTGGAAAATGGTAATGTTGTGGAGTCCGGACGCGTTCCAAAGTCGCGTCAACCATCCAAACATTGCACGTGACAAGGAAACCACGTGGCAAAAATGACGCACTGGCCGGTGGAGGTTGGCCCCCCGCTGAAGGATACAGCTGCGACACTGTCCACTATTGTCCACTTCTTCTACTTCTTGAACAGCAATAGCATCTTGCAGACAGTAGCACAATCTGAACGACACCGTCTTGCCAAAGAAACATACGTGAACATTCCTGCTGTGCTCCTTTCTGCTGGCCAGTCCCAGTTCGACCCAAGAATGTTCATGACCATATTAAAGCAGTTGTGCTCATGATATCGTGTCCAGTAGATGAACATGGAGGTTGGGACTGGCAAACTCCTGCGCTTCACTTAGCCTGAGGCCCCGTGGACTGATGCCACCGACCGAACAACCGTCATCGCCATTGCTGACACCCACCGGACTTGCCCGGCAACTGCCCACCTCCACTTCGGCAATCAACCAAAGCCGTGTTGTCGCCTTGGACCACCATACGCCATCTCTCCAGTCGCTCTCTCGTTCATCTGTCCACTCACTCTGTATACACAGCTATCATGACATCCCCGGGGGAGTATCTCAGCGGCCTGTTCGGCCTCAAAGGCAAGACAGCACTGTAAGCACCCGTTCTGTCCGCTCACCCCACCCCCATACTCTCACCGAGGCCACCACCTCCCCTTGCAGCACAAGCTGACCCACCAGCGTCACGGGCGGCACCAGGGGCATAGGCGCCTCAATGTCCCTGGCACTAGCAAGGGCTGGCGCCGACATAATTCTAGTACAGCGCAACACGGCCGACAAACGCACGCAGGCCGAAATTCAGTCTCTGGGGCGTACAGCAGAGATTGTGCACTGTGACCTCGCCGACTCCGCCGCTGTGGAACGCCTCATTCCGGACATTACCTCTCGCGGGGTCATTATCGACATTGTGGTAAACTGCGGTGGTATCAATTATCGGACCGATCCTGAAGACTTTCCTCTGGAAGAGTACCACAAGGTGCTGCAGGTGAACCAGCATGCGCTGTTCGTGATCACGCGGGACGCCGGGAAGCACATGCTCAGTACGGACAGGACAGGGAGGGGGAACGGCAAGATTATCCAGGTATCCAGCGTTATTGGCTTCCAGGGCGGGTTGAAGACGCCAGCCTATGCTGCAACAAAGCACGCCCTTATCGGTCTCGTGAGTGCACTGCCCACCAGCGCTGTTTATAGAGATGGAGTTGTTAGCTGAATCTGCGGCAGACCAAATCTTTCGCAAACTCGTGGTCCTCCAAGGGCATCAATGTCAACGCCATCGCCCCCGGGTACATTGCGACGGAGATGAATGATGACCTCGTCGCGGATCCAGAGCGGAACCGGCAGATTTCTGAGCGTATCCCTGCTGCCCGCTGGGGTGCTAGTTCTGATTTCGAGGGGGTGACAGTGTTCT
Source organism: Prillingera fragicola (assembly GCA_002335605.1). Taxonomy (NCBI): domain Eukaryota; kingdom Fungi; phylum Basidiomycota; class Tremellomycetes; order Trichosporonales; family Trichosporonaceae; genus Prillingera; species Prillingera fragicola. Next base: position 170,687 of record BEDY01000003.1, read on the forward strand.
TAGCTGGGCGGGGGAGTGATTATGTCTGTGGAGAGTGTGTTGTCGTTGATGGCGGGTGGTTGGGACGGTAGGCTAGGACGTGTAATGGAGGCGAGAGGCCCATGCTGTCATTTATGCCACGGGGTCTTGAATCGTGCATCATGTCTTCAGTAGGCGAGTGCGATTCAAATGCAAGGAGTGAGACAGATGCGACACAATGAAGACAAGGCCATGACTTGTGGGATCCATCCAGATCAGCGAGATAAGATGCGGGTGATCAGGAACATTGATAACGGCGCCAGTGGTGTGATCGTCGGGGTGTTGGCCATCCCACCTGAGCATCCCTTCCAGGCAACCCGCACGCATACGTTCAGCTGGCCTGACCCAGATACAATATGTCTCGCCTGCACGGCTGTGGACGACATTGGGTGCATCCAACGTACCCCCCATGACGTGGCCGCGCGCGGCCATCCATCGCCGGTTGCCACTCTGAGCCTGTTAGCTTTGGTGCCTGGTTACCACACTGCCTCGTCCTCACTGGATCACTTGGTGTCATTCAGCTACTACTATTGCGTTCTTTCATCCTCTCCATCACTCTCACTTACTGATCGTTCAAGTACCCACACCGTTCGCGAGTGGCATCAATCCCCACACTGCAAGTCATGCTACACCTCGCCACCCGCGCGCTCGCCGCCGCGGCACCAAGCAACCTGTCGACCGCTGACCCCATCACGATCGGCATTGCCGTTCTGTTCTTCCTGTTCATCTTCCTGTTCCTTATCGCCGTTACCATACTCGTCATTGTTCCGTTTATGGGCGCCATCATCCGCTTGAGGACAAACTACAACCCGCGTTCGCTGTCGCTGTCCGAGGAGGAGCAATAGTAGGTCGCCCGCAGCGTAATGCAGCCAGCGCTGACACTGCAGCTCCAAGCCTCGTCTCACTGGCCTCATCCAGACTCTGAAGCGCACCAAGCGCCTCGAGGGATGGTACGGCATCTACAAGGGTAAGATCCTCATGTCAATGACACGCTGACGTCTAGGCGCGTATGCACTCGCCCTGTCGACTCTTGTGATCCTGATTTTCAGCACCATCTTTGGCATCATTGCAGGTTCTACCATTGGCAACCCGCAGTCGGCCATCTTTCTCCTCGTTCTGCCTCCCTTCGCTTGTGTGGTCGTCCTGATCATGCTCCCGGTCAACGTTGTCATCATCCGCTCAATCATCACCCCCTACCGCCTCCCCAACTCTGTCCGCGGCTCGCTCCACATTCTCCTCACCCAGTATGAGCGCTCCAACGCTCTGGCCTTGTACAAGACCCCCGGCCTCGTTGCCGTCACTGCCCTCACAGTCTTTCTCAGCACCGTCGTAATGGGTTTCGTCAACTACGCACTCATCGGCCCGCCCCCCTCCATGATTCCGCCAGCCCCAGGCCAGCCCCCCGCTCCCAAGGTCCACCTTGCACCCTGGCGCATGGCCCTCTACGTAATCGTCAACCTTCTCACAATCCTCTGGACCATCCCCCTCGACACAGTCACGTACAAGCTGTCAGCACAGCCCAACCTCGGCCCCGACGCCGAAGCCTACACGGCCGTACCCGCCGAGGAGTTTGCAGACGACATCCCCCCCGCAGAGGTAGCCGCCGGCCGCCCCGGCGACGTCGAGAATCTCCGCTACGCCGGTGAGGGCGAGGACGTCATTGCCCTCCGTCCCACCACCGACCCATACACGGGGCTTGTGGACTGTGTGCGCAAGATTCGCGCAGAGGAGGGCACCGGAGCGTTCTACAGGCTTTGGTGGTGGACCCTGTTCTGGGCCGTCCTTGGCGCGGTCAGCATCTTTGCTCACTAGCTGGCTGTGAGCAGTGAGCCGAGCCCGCTAGCGAAGAGTGAGCCGAGGAAGAGTAGATCTACGTTATACTATGATATGATACTGCAGCTCATGCCATGCCAAGACTGACACATGACACTGACCTCGGCAAGCTCGGCAGGTCACCCATTCACCCCAGCTTGCTTCCTCACCTCCCCACCCTCCTACGAGAAGAAAAAAGGATACGCTCGCGCTCAGAAGAGCACGTCGCTGACAGCGGCGGGATTCGAACCCGCGCCCGAAGACCAGGAAGAAGTTTAAACTGCAAGATATCGCAGCCTGATTCTGGCGCATTAGACCACTCTGCCACGCTGCCATCACGTGACTGTGGGTGTCGTGAGTGGCGGGGCAATCGACCAATGATTGAGTTTCGAGCAGCATTTCTTGCGCACGTATGCATGGATCTCCGCCAAACACTGGGTGGGATGCTTGAGCAGGTGCATGGGGAGTTTGCCGTCGTACTCAGGAAGCAAAAACAGGGCACAGGGACTTGACTTTGTTGAAACCCTCACCCTCGCCCCGGTGTCGACCAACCACCTTCCTCCATGATAAAAGTCCAAAAAGAACGACTCCTCCGCACTCTTGCGAGTGCAGACGAGCTCCTGCTGTGCTGCCTTCTACCCGAATCGAACGAGTGACCCTGTCATGCACTGTAAATCACAGAAGGGGATACTAGTGACAAATTCTAACCACTGAACTAAGAAGGCGCTTGATGTTTGTCTGCTTCTCGTGGGACCTTGGGCAGGTCATCCACCAGCGCGTCTTCTGGTAGACTGCGGTGGCCCTGGGAATCTCTGGAGTCGTCTACGCACGCTGGACTATCAGGACCCAGTCGTCCTGGACGCTACCTCCCGAAGGCGGGGTGAATGCCACACTTGCGCCAGCAGCGACACGCTCCGACGGCAACCGCTTGCCGGAGCGAGGGTCGAGCCAGGTCGCGCTCACCTCACCGTCCCCCAAGCAGCTCAGGTCAAGACTAAAGCCGTAGCCCTGGCCCGAGTGCGCGAGGACCATGGTGGCGTTGTCGCTCATGACGTCGATCCTGCCGTCAATCTCACGAGTCTCCGTCGGCGCTGCCGTCGAAGTGAGGAGCTGCTGTGCTGGCTGCAGCTTCTGCACCAGCTTGGAGGGCAGAGACCTGAAGAAGTCGGACAGGATCGTGACATAGGCCGGTCCCGGCAGCGATAGGGAGCGCTTCCAGTTGGCGTCCGCGTCGAGACCGCAGACGGGGATCATCTGAGGCGCTTCTGAATCTGTCAGCTACCATCTCGAGCGTAGCTCACCTTTTACGCGGTCGGGGTCGTACATCTGCCAGATTGCATTGTTGCCATACACTACACCACATGCACCAGAGAAGACCTCTCCATCAGCGCCACACAGCTCAATCACTCACCGATTGCCACGCTCCAGTCCTGATATCGTCGCCGTTCCACTTGCGTCCCGAATCGGGCGTGAGGCAGACATACATCTCCTCGTCTGGCCGTCAGCTCTCCTCTGTGCTGACTGACTCACAGTGGCTCTCGAGATCAAGCACGGGCTTGTTCGAGCTCTCCCGGAGCTTGGTCAAGGGCACATGGGACGCACGCGCGTTCCAGAACCCAAGGGGCGGGTTGAAGACGAGATTCCCCTCGTCGGCGTGGCCACTCTGACATCCCTCAAAGGTCAGCCACTCCTGGTCCCCGAAGAACGTCGAGGACAGCGCTTCAGGTGACCAGGGCAGCCACAACGCAGTAGGGTGGTAAGTCAACAGCGGCTTTCCGAGCCCCTCCCAAGCGGGCTGCTCAGCATCAACAATTCCGCGTGCCATGGCGTTGAACTGGTCAAACCACTCGTAACGCGGCAGGTCCATGACCGTCGGCAGAGGGAGGTCCTTTGCCTTGCGTCCGTCGGCGCGGAACCGTTTCCAGATCTGCGTCGGGTCGGTCCAGATAGGGTTCGAGTCACCCCCTAGAACTTTCGGGAGGTACGGGTATCGCTTGCCCAGGTAGGCGCCGTAGGACGCGGCCGAGGTCTTGTCGAAGATGACGGGGCCGCCCTGCCAACCTGCTTGTCAGCTGTGTTGCTGGTGGGGGTGCTCACCTCGGTTGATGTAGGTCGCCCAGGTGGGGACGAGAATGATCGTGATATCCCGTTTAGCAGCTTCCATGACCACCCAGTCGATGTGGTCAAAGTACTTGTCGTTGGGCGTGTTTGGGCTGGGTCGTGAGCACCAGCCATGTGGGGCCGGACTCACTCGTCATTCAGGAGCGGCACTTCACCGTAGCGGTTAGGGTAGAACAGCTTGGACTCGGAAGAGTCGTCCGCTTGCGTGATGTGGGTCCCATCTGGACCGTAGGTGACTGCCTCGCGGGGCTTGGCACTGGGCTGGTGAGCAGGTGGGCGCGTGAGTTGGGTTGTCGACCTACTCGAGCTCGGGGAGTGCGACAGCGAGCACGGCGTTGAAACCCTGCTCCTTGCGAGTGTCGAGGTACTGAAGTGCCTCGTCCCTGGTAAGACGATGGAAGAGCTCCCAAGCTGGCAAGCGTCAGCGTGGGGGGCAAGAAGACCCACGTCGACACCCACCAGTGTCCGCCTGGAGGAAGAAGAGCTCGCCAGTCTCCACTCGCTCCAAGTACCGCTTTGAAGGTCCAGGTCTCACCGCCAGCTTGCGTAGAACGTTTGTGTCAATCATGATAAGAAAGTATGACAGAGCATGGCGACGACTTGGCCGAGACAGATGGTGTCAATAAGAGCAGCGATGGCCATCGATGACCTCAGCCGGATAGATGCTGGATAAACTCCGGAAGACCATTCCACATGTCAGTAGGCCGCAACTGCCGAGACAGATCAAAGCATGACTCCGGCCATGACTGCCGGAATAACAGCCGCTGGTACCCCGTACAGAGATGGAGCCGATCAGCTGAGCACTGTTTTGCCCTGTACGATAGAAGAGCTGCGTGACTGCCGGTTCTCCGACCTTTATCGACTCTGCCGCTACATTCTCCACACCCCCACAGTCCACCAGCACTCGCACATTGTGCGGTGGGACCATTGCTTTTGAAACTGCAGTTATTTCGGCTGTATATTCTTCTCCACGCTGCTGCTTCGTATTACCTTGGCGAAAGAGCGGCAGCGAGATCAGGTCACCGATCACTGAGTACGGCGGTACCTCTCCTTTTCTGCCCTGGGACAACTTCGGACCTACCCAAGTCCGTGTTCCACAACTCCGGACTTGTTAACAACATAAGACCGTGGTGCTCCACACCACATCTGCTTCTCACTCCAACCTACCCCGCATACTCTAAACATTATGGCAGAGGTCAGCAAGATTTCGGCAAAAGAACTCGACACCAAGGTCGACGTTGCCCACGATGAGGAAAAGGTACAGGTCAGCCAGGCGATTCCAGTCTCGGCATTCAACGACCTCACTGTGAGGCAAACCGTGACAAAGTTTTGGAAAACCTTCTTGTTCTGCCAGATGGCCCTCTTCCTTGCCTGTGCAGACGGGTTCCAGTACTCACTGCCTGGCAACCTCATTGCTCAGACTTCGTTCATCAGTGAGTCCAGCTATCGACACAGCCCTGACCAGCCAGATCAATTTGGTCGCGCCACCGATGCAGACGGCAAGCCCGCACTCCATGCCAAGGATGTCTCTGCCTGGGGCGGCATGTACAGTGGCGCCTACATTGCCGCTCTGCTTGTCGGTGGTTTGTAAGTGAATGCGTAGGAGCTTGAGTGTTTTATGAGTGTTTTCTAAACGTGCTCCAGCCCCGCCGATTGGTTCGGTCGCCGCTTCAACATGGCTCTGTTCAGCGTGCTCATGATCGTTGCTTGCGTTGTTGAGATGGTAGCTCGTGACTGGGTGGTGTGGGGCATCTCCAAGATTTGTGAGTAATGTGTGCATTTGTCTTATATTCGACACACTGACACGAATAGTGGCTGGTCTATCCATTGGCATCTGCCAGATGACCCTCACCTCCTACGTCTCGGAGCTGGCACCCGCCAAGATGCGCGGCCTCCTTCTCGTCTGCTACTCTTTCTGGTGGGCCTTTGGCACGTTTACCGCTGCCATTGCATCATATGTCATTCAACAGCAGCCCAACCGCACGCGGCTGTACCTCAACGCCATCTACAGCGAGTGGATCTTCAGCGGCCTCTCCATCATTTTCATCCTTATCCTCCCCGAGTCACCTCGCTGGTGTCTGACCAAGGGAAAGCGTGATCAGGCCATCAAGATTCTGAACAGGATTAATCGGAATGTCGAGGGATATGACGCGGAGCACGAGTTGGCCGTGATGGAGTACGACCTTTTGGGTGAGAAGCGGAATCAGGCCGGCCTCGCCAGCACATCGTATCTGGACCTCTTCAAGGGCTGCAACTTGGTGAGACTAGTCTTTTGGCTTTGGGTGGTACATAAACTGACACCCGCAGCGTCGCACTATTGTCTCATTCTCCGTTCTAGGCTGGCAGCAGTGCGTTGGTATCGCCATCGTGTACGGCTACAACTCCATCTTCTTTAAAGCTGCCGGTCTGAAGAACCCATTCCTTGGCACCATCTGCGTCAAGTGAGCCAGCCTTTTCAAACCACAGAGACACGTTGCTCACCTACTGCAGCCTCATCACTCTCACAACTGTTGCTTGCTCCGGATACTTTATGGACCGTTTTGGCCGCCGCCCTTTGCTCATCACGGGCGGGTGCATCGTCGTCGTCTGCCTCGTGCTCATTGGATCCCTGGCGTTCCTCAAGGTGACACCTGCTATTGGTGCAGTAACCGTCTTCCTCATGTGCTTTTGGGTTCTGTGAGTATACCACTGGGTGGTTATCAAGCACACACCTTGCTAATATCTCTAGTGCATATTCGTTCTCAATCGGCCCCGGCGGCTACCTCCTCCTCGGCGAGTCATCTTCCCCAGCTCTCCGCGCCAAGACTGCTGGTGTCGCAGCAGCAGGCAGTGGCGTCTTTGGTCTGATTTTCAACTACTGCACCCCGCTCATGATTCTCGAGGAAGTGAGTCGCTCACACTCACGCAACAATGATTAAAGAATAAATCTGACAAAGCAGGGCGGCGCAGGATGGGGAATGAAGACATCCTACTTCTACGCCGGCACGGGTTTCATTGGACTCGTTCTCATCTTCTTCTTTCTGCCTGAGCACCGTGGACGTTCATACGCCGAGCTCAACGAGTTGTACGAGCGCAGGATCCCGGCACGCAAGTTCAAGACGACCAAGACGGAGGTGGAGATCGAGGGCAGCACCGAGGTTGTATAAGAACATGGAGTTTATACTTAGTGGCAAAATATCGAGCCATAGGGGAAATGAAGATGAGTTTTTTGTGGCACTAGTGAAACATCACACTGCTCCATTACATCTCCTTGATTCCAAGAATCACTTAAAACACTCCACCGTTCTCCCACATGCCCAAGCATGCAGAGCCAAAAAGGAAATGACCTCTGGCGGGGTCGAACCGCCGACCTTATGCGCTAGACACTGTCAGGTGTTAAGCATACGCTCTAACCAACTGAGCTAAGTGGCCTCCGATACTTTCGTTCGCGCAGTGTGGACTGGTCTCGGAAAGGCGTCGTAGACGCTGGCTTGTCTTTCAGAAATGCCCATCTGGCGAGTACTATTTAAGAAGATGGCCGCAGCAAGCGCATGGGCGGTAGAGGCAACAGGGACGACAGCGGCCAGGGGCAAGCTGGTCTCCCTGGATGAGTGATGCCACACTCACAACCGATATGCAAGCACAGCGATGCTTTGCCGCTTTTAATCAAAACAGGAGCTAAAAGGTGTGCGCTGGATAGACCATTTACATGATGTAGTAGCCAAACAATGAGCGTGCAGTGAAGGAAGGCAAAAATTGAGTTAAATCGATAGATTGAAATGATAAAAAATGCAAGAGCGTCTCGACTCCATGAAAGAGTTCCGAGGCGAAGTGCTCATGACAGAAGGGGTACCGGGCTCTGCGGGGTTAGCAACAAGGAGTCTCGTATTACACTGTGTTCACTCACCGATGGGATGCTCAGCAGCATACTGACGATTGCCCGCTTCTGCCATCTTTAAAGCTCTCAGCCAAGACTTGGTAATGGAAGACTCGGAGGCCATTGACAGACGAATATCTGGAAGCGGAATCTCAGAAATGGCATGTGGGGTTCAATGTACATTGCCAACCAACGCAGCTGGGTAACCAACAGGAGGAACTGGGGTAGATTCCGTGATCCGGACGTTAAGATCGGGCGGAGGGCAGTTGCTTTGGGATAGACGATGACCGGCATTGCTGGACCCAGAACACCGTGAGCTTCCAGTTGCGGCAGTGACTGTGGCCGCCACTCCATCACTTTCAGCTTGGCGGCGGAGGGCAAAAAACAAAGCTTGACACTGATTATGTGCAGTCTCAGCATCGTTGAGGAGGTTCACGAGGATCTTGCTCTGCTTCTGAATGGTGACGGCAGTTGCACCCATCAGCCTGACGTGCTGGTGTACCTGATCCCAATTATCGTTGTGCACGTCCACAATCTTGACGTATTTCTTCTGGAAGACACAGTGCTTGAGCCGACCCTCAGGGCCGACTATAGGCGTCATGCCAACTCCATCAATTTCGTCGTCAATGGTCCGTCGACGTCGCCTGTTATCAGCATGGATAGGCTGCTTGACATGCTCCAGCTCTTGCATGGTGCGCAGTTCAACATGCTTAACCTCATACTCGCATCGGATGGCCTGTATCTTCAGCGCAGCAGTGCGATTGTTCAAGTCCTTGGTCTTCTTGGCGATCTTCTTGTCCCACCTAGGGCGGACACTGTTCTGCCGCTTGATCAACCTCTTCAGCTCTTCCTCGGCCTGAGCTGGGGTGAGCTTTGCAGGGTCTGTGCAGGGATCCCAACGCTTGCCAGTGCAGAGATCCGAAATCCGAGATGAGATCTTGTCTCTAACGGTGGACAGCTTACCACAGCCAGGGTCGTGGAAGGAAGGAGGCGAGGGCAGGTCAGGATAGTTGCTTCTGATGCATCCCTCAATACAGATAGGGGTGTATTGAGCAGCTGTTGACGAGGTTGAGGACAGCGACCTGCCGAGAGTCAGAGGCGGTGAGGCGGGTGTGGGAGCCAGCGAATCGTCGACGTGCGGCCTCGATGGACGAGTGGCGACTAGAGGCCGGCCGGACGAGCTCAAAGTGCTTCCTTTGATCGAGAATAATCTTGTTGACCACGTCGGCCGTGAAGTCTAGCTCTCCGGCAGCAAAACTTCCGTCGCTGGCGTTGATTCCCTGTTGCTGCTTCATGAGGCTCTGGATCTGGTCCGCAGTCTGGGAGATCGCGGAGGAAGGGACGTGACGGGACTAGCTTGTTGCCAGTAGCGGAAACGGGGTGCGATTGTGGACAGCGACACCAGCATAGGCGCTGGAAACAGTAGGAGAGAGAGGATTATTCTCATGCTCCCCTCATTGTTGGTTGCGCTTTCAGTGTCGGTCTGGGCAAGAATATCCTTTGCTTCTTCCTGATGGGCAACTGACCTACATGTCGTCGCAAAAGCTGGATCAGTGTCACCCACGTACCAGGGAACGAACCGCGGGGCAAACCAAAGCCAGAAATCGCCTAGACGTCTCAGAGTGGAAGGCTGGCGTCCGCCGGACGCACGCCTGAAGTGACGAGACCCTCCCTTTGCTAAAGTCCCGGATATCTCCCCCGACTGTGATGCCCCGACTGTGATGCAAGCAAACGGATACCCAGTCTATCCCGTGGCACGTGGAATGGTCTTGCAAACTCTGTGGGTACACACCTGGGACTCCCTCGGGGGCTCTGCGCATCGGCGCGCGTCCGTGAAGCTCAATACATCAGTCCTCATCCACCAAACGCTCTGGACAGCCACCAGCGTCCGCATCACCACATCACCCTCAACCCCTTCTCGCATCCGTAATCAAAGCCCAATGTTGCGCGCCCACGCACCCAGCATCTGTGCAGGCGAGTTGGCCGCGGCGAGCGGTCTCAGGCGCGGTATTCAGGTGAACGAGCTCATCCGGAGTTTTCGGACGTGGGTTCCAATTGCCCAATTGCTCGTCAGCAGAGGAGGCAGTTCGTTCTGCCAAGCCAGTCTTTTGTAGGGTTGCTGGAGCAAGAGGTGTAGAGAGAGCGAAGGTTGGATTATGGTAGGCAGCGATTGTTGACATTGGTCGGGGGAGCGGGAGCATTTCCTCCGGTTTGGCTGGTGGCAGTGGCAGCACTGAGCATGGTACGGAATAGCCTATGCAGCACATCTCAGAGCACAGCCAGGCTTCGTGTCGTGCAAACTCCTCATTACATCGAGCGTCCTGTGCACTCGGGACGACGCGTTACGAGCAAACCTCACATAACGGCATCGCCTCCGATCGCTGATTGCTGAAAAGCCACCTGCCGTCATTTTTAGAGTGCAAACAGAGTACAAATGTTATCAGATAGGTATGCTTGTTTAATGAAAGCATGTCTGCGGCGTGCCCTAGAGTCGTTGGAATCATGAATTGGAATCGCAGGATATGGGTCGCTCGTCCAGACTCGCTTGGGACAGTTGTGAACGCTTGTATGGGATGGAGAGTGCACGGCGTTTGAAAACATTTGTGGGTAGCGTGGTTTCGACGCGTGCTTGTTGCAAGTCTGGTGTGCACTTGTGGTAGGCCACCAAGCCTGTGCTCCTCAATGCGAGCTACCGACTGTCGAGGCCCTCACAGCAGGTGCCATGCATGCTTTGTGAATCGGGGTTCTCTGCCAGACCTCAATAGTATGGCCACTCTGTGATCTGTCAGCGCCTCATTCGCCACCCTCCATGGATCCATGGGGTCGCCCAAAGGCCTCCACACGTCGTACGGCCCCTTCCCCCTAACTCAGCTCCACCACCCCATTCCCATCCAGCCAAACAGCACCAAAGCGATGCACATCCCCCGCTCTCACAAGAATTGGACCCTCCCACGCGATCATTTCCGCGCTCAGGGCCAACTGAAAAAAACAGGGAGTATGTCACAAACGCCACCAAAAGTCGACAACACCCTAGAACGCCACGGCACAACGTCTCCAAAGAGGCGAACAGATTCCCATCATGCTGGATCCTGCTGCACACTGGTGCTCGGAGCTCAACTCGGTTGCGTGTAGCCTGTTTGTCTGCAGGGCAGGACTACGAGTAAAACAGCTTCCTAGGGATCAGACAGGAGATTGTGGGATATCTAGCTGGCGGACGGCGGAGCTTGCGCTCAATGGCCCCGGGACGATGCCGGCGGAGAACGCGGTCTGTGACGCCGAGCCGACCGAGCGGCGTAGGTGTGTCTCGGGCGTCTCGGAACGTCGTGGCCCCGCGGACGACGAGAGAGCAAAAACAAGGACATTGCCATGTTCAGCTGTTGGACGACATGAATCCGAACTGACGGATCACTGTGCCCGTAGGGAATGTAGCTCAACAGCCGCCGGTGCGGGACAGGTCCCTCTTCCTGTACATCGGAATTGTGCACATCCCATAACCGCGTGGGCATGCATGGTTGCGTACGTGCATCGCGGGCGGGCAGTAGGGTTGTTCCGAATTTGTGGTGCCGTTCATTGCCGCCAAGCATTGGTTTCCTTTTCCGAACGAGTGGTGCCGGGCTCCTACTGGATCGCGAGGAAGGGCTGTTGTGCATGTTGGGTATGTGGGATAGAGAGGTACAAGTGGTGACCAGTGGGCATGTCATGGCTAGGTCCGGGCTAGTCACCGTGACTTGCTTTTGCCTGGCGAGTGACAGCAAAGGTACGGGTCCAAGAGCTTGGGTTCAATCAGCGCCGCGTGCAACAACAGGTCTAGCACAACCTCGCCAAGTACGTACACGGCTGCGCACAAGACCGCCACACGCTGGCCACCGACTGCATGGTCTCTTGGCGGCACGGCATGCGGCACCATGGAGCCACACGCGAATTAAACGAGTCCAGCACGACCTACGCTGATGTGGCGAGGTCATGCCGGCCTGGATATCTAACCAGGGCGTGAATCCGGATCTGAGAACAGGTGCCACTCCACCAGCAAGGGTACGGGAGGCGGAAGTGCCATGCTGCACCCATGTATCTCTCATCGGCGTTGACAAGTAGTGCAGGAACGGCGCGGAGGTGTGCGCTGTCTGAACAGATAGGGTTCAAAGCGAGAAAATGCGAACAAGCGCGTCTGGGAGTTGACAGTTCAGTGGTACTGCCGCGTGTTCAGCAGTGATATGCGAGTTTTTTCCGACACGCCGAGTAGAGATCTGCATGTGAGACAGCGTACGCCGTGTTCAGGTGTGTGAGCCGCGGCCGCGGTCCGCCAGTTGGGGTGGTGTCCCGCAGTGGTAGGTTTGAAGCGAGCCAAGGCAGATAATCCGGCATCTGCACCGGGCCGCTCTGCGCTACGGGACGTTCTGGTTAAACCTTGACCATCTAGATGCACGGGCGGATGGGACTGCAGTTGAGCTAGAACAACACGGAGTGGAGGGAACGGGCGAGGCGGAACAGGCAGTTGCTGTCCCTGTGCCGCATCGAACAAAGGCCAGTAACAAGCAGTGCGCGACAGATTAAAAGGCGAGGCAAGACTCTGAATCCGAATCCAGTGGAATTGGGTGTGGCTTACGCACATCAAACCCAATGAAATTCGGGACAGTGATCGAGCAGGGCATGTCTGGGTGGTGCAGGAAACAGGGACCGACCCCGCGGCACACACTCTCCATGCTCAAGTCGCCGTACAGCAGGTACGCAACCATGCCCATGGGTGCGGTGGGTGCACGAGCTGCTGGCGGCGCGTGTCGAGGGTCGTTGGGAGGTGTGCCTGTGGGTGCCTGTGTGTGGGTATGGGATTCTGCGACATTCAGCCCTGGTCATTGGCAGAAAATCCTGGCGTCATGTCGTCTGGTGGGTGTCTTTTGTGTTGGTCGTCGTGGCAGCGCAGTCGCTAGCGTTAGGGAGCACGACCTTCAGGTGTTTCTCACTGCATGGACTCAACCTTGACCAGAACACCCTCGGTTGATTGCCCGTTTCCCGCACGCTTGTCACCCAACAGCCCCTGCTAAGCCAACCGCTGTGGCGATGGGCCCGCCTTCTACACCGCATCGTAATGTATGCTTGATGAATCCCTCGACATGCCAGAAGGAGCGAAGCAGCAGGGGTTGGGGCAGTAGTCGGTCGCCGCTGCACCCCCAGAACGGGCCAGCGAGCACGCACAGAGAGAGTATGTAAGCCACTGACACCACCCAACTCACAAAGTCCGGGTGGGTGACCCTGAGGCACGACGTCTCTTTTGGCCCAGGGCTCGTCGCCGTCGCGGGCAGAGCAGTCGCCGTGAACGCACTTCTCCATTGTTCTCCAACTAGCATCACCTGCTTTGGCTTCTGGCCTCCGTCGGTTACGCGAGCTGGAATTCCTGCTTATTTGGTCGTTAGGCTTTTCCTTCTGTTCATTCCTCTTTTGCGTTCCAGTACTCACCAAGTCGTAAGCCGACACTCTTTCCTGCCTCAATAACAGACTGTGACTGTCGACCTCCACCACCAGCCACCAGCGACCGACCTCCAACCCCTCCCTCCCCCCCATAGCACCGCACCACCTCACACACCATGCCGCGCATTCACTCGGTCAAGAGCCTCGCCAAGCTCTTCATGACCAAGTCGCCTCCCCGGTGCACGCTCAGTAAGTCCCAACCTTCTCCCGCAACGCAGCGGTCCTGACGCTCTCCAGCAAACCCCCCAAACGTAGCCTCGTGCAAATCCTGCGGCCACATGACGACAGTAGACGAAGCCCAGCACTGCCCGGCCTGCATCCCGGGCCAGCTCAACGCCCGGAGCATGATCACTGCCGTGCTCGACCACGCTCTGCACCCGGAAGTGTTCCGCCTGATCCTCTCGCACGCCGACGCACGCACTCGCCGGGCTATCCGAGCTACGTGCCGCGACTATGCCGAGCGCGTGGCAGAGCTCGAGAGCAGGCATTTGCTATTGACACCGCTTGAGAGTCTCGAGTCGCCCTACTCCCCTGCTATGTCAAGTGGGAGCCACTCGACGGCGCCCTCGGCCTCGACGGCTTGCTCAACAGATACCACGGCCGTCGGCAGCTTGTGCGACTCGGGGCACTGCGGCTGGTCCTGGCGTCGCCCGGCACCAGCCCAGTGGGACAAGGACGATACCCTCGACCGCGCTCACGTTCCCCTCGGCCCCGGGTTCCAGTCGTTCCCGTCAACGCTCAACGCGACCCACGTTCTGGACATTGTCGGTCCCGCCCGCGACTTTGCTATTCCCGCCGAAGAGCTGCCAGGCGTGATTCTCAGGTTGTCGCCCACCGCCGATTCGGCAACGTACTGGATCCCCCCCGCGCTGCCCGCCCACGGCAGTGTGGTCGTGTTTGCTCCTCTCCCGCCCGACGACCCCGAGTCCCTCGGCGCCGCACTGGACGCCGAGCCACCGACGCTCATGATCTCGGCGGCAACAAAGCGCGTCGTGTACAATGAGCGCTATGTCGCGCTCGAGGCTGAGGAAGGGTACGATGGCGACACTATCATCCGCGCATTGCCCCACCCCATTGGCGTGCTTGCGCTTGACGCCAAGAGCGGACCCAGGAGGCAGGCGAGTGGCGAGGAAGGCGTGTCGGGTGCGAGGACGCACAAGCCTCGTCGTGAGGTTGTGGTCATTCTGCCCGACTTTGACAGGAGGCCGCTCTGCGCGCCGCTGGATGTGCCGGGCAGTGGACCACAACGTGATGCTGCGCAGCCACTTATTGCCCTTGTTGGCCTCATTGCATCCTCGCTCGCGTGCGACGACACTGCCGTCACCGTCGTCAACACTGCTGGTGTCGCGAGGCTGTGGATGGACACCCACCTCCCCGACTGCCGCAGTGTCGGCCGGGTGCAGCAGGGTATCCAGACGCTCGTCAAGGCCGCCCTGGGGCGGTGCGACTTGAGTGAATTGTATGAGAGTGAAACGTTTGGCGTCGACCCGACAGGTATCCTCATGGAGAGGCTTACCTTCATGAGCCGCAAGGAGTACCGCAGCGGCATGAGCAAGTTGCAGTGGGAGATTGAGACGAGGATGTAATGGGGAGCGGTCTGTTTGCCCGCGGGCGGGCTGGTCATTGTTCGTTAGCATAGGTTTTCATCGCTTTGTACATTGCATTTCGTTCTGCATTTTTGTTTCACTGTGCCGCTGTGAGCATGACTTGGTTTGGGAACTCTGGCATCCAGCGAGGTTGAGCACCTTGGTAGCTCCCAGCCCTGCCACTTCAAGCCCACCTCAGCCACAAAGATGGCGACATCGTTTCAATGACGAGCGAACCAAATACACGTACCCCTCTGCTCCTCTAGTCCAGGGCTAGCACTTTGTTACGCGCCTTGTTGCACGTATGTGATGTAACATCCGCCGTCACGTGCGATGGCAGCCTTGATCATAAATTGACCGTGCCGAGGAACGAGATGAAGCGTTGTGAACGCCGTCGATAGCGTAGACAACCAATGGCCGATGCAGAATCGGGCTCATGGGAGTGGGATCCTGTTGGCTTGTCCGTGCCAGTGCTCGTCCCGTATCGTACTGCAAGAGCTGTCCTTGGCTGCAGCTCGTGCGAGGAGTTGGAAACATGGCACCCAGGGTGCATGAGGACATGATCGATGCCAATGGGCCCAGACTAGGTTTGGACTTACGTGCGTGGACGGCAGGCACTGATCACTGACGCGCATACGCCGCTCGTTCTTGTGGGTCCTGCAGCCTTCCTGGCAGATGTAAGCGCGCAAAGGGTCGCTTATCTGGGATTCATGGTCCTGGCCCCGTTTATCGGGCTGGAATGTGTACGAAGTCCTGCGCTGTCTAGAATCCGTATTGTCTGTGGATGACGATTCGCGTGTCCATGCTGTAGCGTCTGGGTCACGCCACGGTTGATCGAGCCCATTGTCTACCCTACCGGGCACGTCTTGCGATGAAACTTGCAGCCACCTGAAGGGAAGTGTTGGAGGCGTGGACCTGGATCTCGATGTGGATGCTGTAGCAACGAGTGCATGCATCAAAATGGGAGAGAGTGCAAGTTGAGTAACAGTATAGAAGTCACCGAGAATGTGGGTGGTCCGGTGGCAAATAGTCACGTGATACATCTGATACCGGGGCTCCACATCTGAATTTGATCCCGTCCCAACAGGTCACTTGCCTGGTCGAGCACTCCACATCTCTTTCCATCTCTTCCTCATCCTCTTTCTCGCTCCCACTCATCTTGCTCATTCCTGTGGGCTCATACACAACAGCCACATCAGCGCTTTCACCACACGTGCGCTGGACAATGACAGTCTCAGCCATAGCTTTTGGCCGCGTGGGAACGCCGATGGCAGCCGCCAATGTGGTCTTCCTCGGTACCACAACATCCTCGAGCGGTCCAAAGTAAGGTCGTCCGCTACCGAGTGTGATGGGCGCCAGTGGCGTAAGGCACTCTTTAAGGCTATGACTGCTGTCACGGAGACTTTCCTTTTGCCAATCACATTATCATCGCCATGCTGGTCGCTGCCAGAGGAGCATTTTTGTTCCCTCGAACAGGACATGCTGCTCCAAGTACGTCGGTGACTCGGCGGTGTTCGTCACTACCCTGTTCATACCGAACTCTATCGCGCACATTGCCAATTTGCCAGTTCGCTACCCGCGGTATGGGGGTCACGCTTTCTCCATGACCGTCGATGCTCCACATCGCCGTTGTCGGCGTCCTCTCCGGTCGCGGACGGTGTGTGCTGTGTCTTTGAAGTGACGTGGCACACTTGGCACCGCCAACAGGGGCCAACTGAACACCTCGTTACCAATTGACATAGGTACCGGCTCCAGTATTGCCAAGACGAGCTCCTCGCCATGGCCGCTCCCCACACCATCACTCCGTGCTCCCCCGGTGATCAACAACGCCGTCTTGCGATGATGCCCGCCACTTCGGCGATAGAGGCCCCCCTTCGCCACTACCGAGGATCACATCGAGTCTCTGAAAAGGTTGGCGATGACCAATTTAGGTAGCTGCTGCTCGCAGTATTGGCAAGACGACTACCCGACCATTCGTCGGCGCTCGTCACCGACGCCATGTTGTTCACACAGTCGTCCCGCTCTCGGCATCTGGTTCAAGTGCGACGCCATCGTGCATGTCTATGTTGACGACGGTAACGCTCATGGGACATTTGGTCTCTTGAACGAGCCGTTCTTCAACGTGGATGAGTGCGTGTGCTGCTCTGCATCATCGACCTCCAGCTTTCGGTGCTGTCAACTCAACACTGGCTGCCATCATCTCAGAGGACTTTGCACTGCGCAGCTGCACATACACGACTGGTGTAACCACATGAGTGGCGAAGGCGCTTTGTTGACGATCATGGAGCTTCTCGTCGCGATCTCAACTCAACTCAGCAATGTGACAATTGTGAAGACTGCCCAGGCCCAGGCACTCCCATTACGAGAAACCCACAGCAACGCGATGGCAAATACAAGTCTGTGCATCGACCACTGCAAGATATATAAGGATGCTCAGCGCATCCCTTCCCTTTCGCACTCATAACATCAACTCAACCATGACTGGCTTGAAGAAATTCCGGGCCCCCAAGAAGGTCACTACTCCAAAGGCCAAGACTGTTCCCATCACGGTGCCAGTCAAGGCAGCTCCTGTTCAGGACATTCCGAAGGGTAGCCACACTCAGAAATCAGAGCTGACCTCCAGCCAAAGACCCCCAGCAAGAGGCAGCCGACGCCCAGAATCTCATTGGCTACAAGATGCTCCAGCATTCCTACAAGGACAGCTCCGTCGCCCTCTCCCCGCTGTCCATTAGCATGTGCCTCGCCCTAGCCCTCGGTGGCATGGACGCGGTCGTCGCAGCCGACATGGCCGACAAGCTTGGTGGAGCCAGGTTCTACCCTACTCTTGCCAGACTGCTTGCCAGCAGGCACAGCACGCTGCGTGGTGGCAGTGCTCTTGCCATCAAGGCACCGCAGGATGGTGACTGGACTCTGGCGCCAACGTTCGTGGCCTGGGCGTCAAAGCTCGATGCCGAGATCAAGGTCGCGCCGTCGCTGCCAGCTGTTGCGGGGCCGCTTAACAGCTGGATTGCGGACAAGACGGACGGTTGCATTACCAACCTCATCGACGCTGCCCTCCTCAGTGGCGCGGATGCCGTGCTCGTGAACGCGCTTACGTTCACCGGCACATGGAGGTCTAAATTCGGTCACACAGAGCCCGGGATCTTTCACGGCGCTCAAGGCGATCGTACTGTGCAGATGATGCACCGCAAGGACCGCATGTCCATCGAGAAGGCCAGGGGCTATACTGCGGTCCACATGGGCTTCTCGCCGCCGGAAGCCGAAAGCGAGGATGACGAAAGCGAGGATAACTCTGACTCGGACGACAGCGGCCTGACCGATGGGTCCCACTTTATCGCCTACCTCCCCGACAAGCGTGGCGGCCCCACCATCCCCGAGCTCCTGGAGACGCTGGCCGACCCGCACCGTCCCAAGACCAAGTCTTCGAAGCCCAAGGTCAACCTGCAGTTCCCACGCCTCACGGAGGGCATTGAGTTTACCTCGAACATGATGGCGCTCCTCGCCGAGCTCGGCCTGCCCGTGGGCCAACCCCTGGGTCGTGCCTTTAACAGCGGCAGCGGCCCAGGCCCCATCATCAGCGCCATGGTTCATGCGACCAAGATTGAGTGGGACGAGCTTGGCGCGCGTGCCCAAGCCGCGACTGTTTTCGGCGTATGCAAGAGCGCTTGCCCTAGGCCCGAGGTCCCTATTGAGATCCACTTTGACCGCCCCTTTGTGTTTGTCATTGAGCAAGGCGAGGGTATTCCCGCCTTTATGGGCGTGTTTGTCTAAATTCTGGGAGTGTCTGTGTGGCGCGCGGACATAGTCTCCATAAAGACGGAAAATGAACTCTGTGTGTGGCTCTTGCTCGTCCCATGTTCCGAGTTTTTCGGGGCACGAGGGCAACAGCGGGTCGGTCCGAGGTTGTGTCCACGCTTGTGTGGGTGGACACGATTGTCGGACAAGTCGCAAGTACGTTGAACTCGCGCTGCGTCCCGAGGTGGCCCAGACTTGGCCAAAGAGCGTTCCTGCCACACCGACTCGACCCAGTCAAATTTCCCAACATTATCGGCATTTACATCACCGCCGCCTTGTTCACCATGTTCAACCCCGAAGTGAGTCCTCGCCACCACGACCCCCGTCTTTGTCGCGAACGCTGAGCCCCAGCCCGCCTCGCCATCCATCGACGGGCACCTCTCCGACGCCGCAGCCCACCTCTCACTATCAGGCCACACCCCACCCCCAACCTCACGCGGGACCTCACCGAGCCTCGACCGACTATCCCCCACGGCCCAAGCCCTGCTCGACGCGCGACACGCCGCACACACGACAGCACTCGCAACATGCCTGCAGGCCTGCGAGGGACGGCTCGCCGATGCGGAAAACACCTTCGCGCGCGCCGTGGTGCAGCTCGTAGTGGCGCGCCCGAGTCCCGCGCGTAGGGAGGCGTATGCGGCGTACATTGTTGCGCTGGATGGGTTGTGGCGGGAGCGCGTTGAGGGGGTCGAGGGGGCTATGGAGGAGCATTCGAGGGCGGTTTGGGATCTCGAGGGCGGGTATGATGGGGATGTGGCGCGGGCTGCTAGTGACGACGCCTTGGAGGGTGGAGGTGGTGGTGGGGAGAGCCAAGGTTCCGAGCCTGCGGGAGAACGCGGGGCAGTATCGGACACAGGCGAGCTGCGCGCTGACTCGGAGACGCGCGAGAGGGTAGCTCCTACCGAGGCGGGTATGGACGAAGACAAGGTATAGCCTGGCGGCTGTTCTTGGATGGTGGCCAGGTCGCTTGGTCCGAGTTCTGCGGCCTAGACGACAGAGTGGAGTTGGGGCATTGACAGGAAATGCTATAGCTGCGCGTGATAATGGCGACTTTGACTTCGCCTCACTCTCATCGCTGGAGTCTCGATATTGCTTGGGAGACCACCTCGTTGTGGCTCAACTCAGCTTTCTCAACAAGCTCATCAAATTTGGTTGACACCGCTGACTGGTTAGAAGCTTCGGGTATTGTTTCAGTCTTGTCATGCTTATCCATTGGTTGATGGGAAACTGGTGTGTGTGTGAGGAGGAGGACGGAGTGTAACTCGTTCGGGGATTGTCTCACGACACTGCGCAATCGAATGTTGTGGCCACCTACATCTCAACTGCGCCGCAGTATTCACTAACTACGTTCGATGACCGCAATGCCACATGTGCCCCGAGCCCTCCATTTTTGACACTCTGCACTCGCATATGGCAGACGTACATAACAATGGACAATACCAAAGCACAACACAGTGCAGAGTCAATCGGCATGTACTACTATGAGCACTGGTGCCACCTTCACTTCCTGTCGGTAGAGGGTTGCTCAAACAGCGCCTGCGCAGCAGCTTGGGGCCCAGAACTCTGGCAAAGCTCCTATCCCCGCCTTTCAGGAGACGAAGGCTGTACCCTCGCCTTGCTGGCGAGCTGAATTATTCCCTTCTCCCAATTTCTCTACCTGACACCAACACTCGCGGCCGGGAGAAAGGTTCCATGTGTTTCCCTGCCACAACGCACCTCCGGGGGCTTGGAGAACGATCCGGAGATCATAGAAGACTTGGCCCAAAGGGGTGCGTGAAGCGTTGGCTTACTTGGGTTGCATTGTGAGTGTGGGGCTCACAATGCTGGGTGGCAGAGAGGGAACAGCATATGAATACGTGAAGTTTGGTCCCCACCGCCGAACGAGGCTGCGCTCACTCGAGCCCGTCCACCGAGCACCGGCACCCCGAGGGCGGCGGTGTCGGCACTCTCGGCAACGCACTGTCGGTGACCAGTATTGTACCGCATGGTCAGCAGCGGTTTGCACTGCATATGCACAAGCGAAGAAGAACGATGGTGATGCACAGGCATGACATTGTGTGAGATGTGAGCATGATCTGAGGATGATGTAAGCAGGCTCGTTAGGGCGTCGCCTGCACATCCTTCTTGATCGCGTTCACCCTCATTCTTGGCTTCACTGACACATGTGTTGCGTTTCGCCATGTCCTGCTCTAGCGCCGACTGCCGTTGCGAGCATCAACTGAATGGCCAACCTGGCCATTGCCGAGGTAGCTCCGGCGTGTGTGGATATGCTGGGCTCTGCTTTCGTTCAAGTGATGGGCCGTATGGTCTCGCAGCTCTCCCTGTTGTGACCTCGCGGTCAGCGTAGCAGTGAGCGACATTGACTTGTCGTCAAGAGGACGTCGTCGTTTCACGCCTTCTCAACGGTACGGACTGGATGTTGGCCAATGGACGTTGCTAACCCCAGGTGGAGATATCCGGGCCGGTTCACCGGACTCACCCACCACCTGCATGAGCGACTGTTGCTCACCGCTAGCAACAGCAATGCATAGCACTCGGACAGTGAACACCACAATACCAGCAACATGCAAGCGCCTACAGGAACATCCCAGCTCCCACTGGCCATGCATGACGGACTTAAGGCCCACCCCCATCCCGTCCGCCGCACTGAACCCGCCAGCCCAGGTGCGTCGGCTATGTTCCGTCTCTGCCTCGCGTATCCACACCTGGGCCCCCACTTGTTCACCCCCAACTTGCTGTTTCTTGCATCCTCACCATCAGCCATGTCGTCGCCAAACCTCCCCTTCGACAGCCCCTATCACCCCGCACACGAGCTCGCGCTCAAGATGCTCGCTGCCGGTGTGTACTGCGCTGGGCCTACAGGATGGTAGCTGACAGCACGCTTTCTTACCCACCCGTCCATCCCGTCCGTCACACTTGTTGGTTTCTTCACGACACGCAACGACGACAGGCATGTCCGGCAGCGTGAGCGCAAGTGTGACCAACCCAGCAGACTTGGTGAGTACCCCGGCTTTCCACATCGGTACCGATTCGCCCGGCGACGCACGCTGGTCCGGAGCCCCGTCCAGCTACAGTCCGGGGCACGCGCTGACTTCGAAAGGTCAAAGTCAGGCAGCAGCTGTTCGTCAAGGCCGGCTCGGGTCTGTCGCCACGCTTCTCGCGGGTGCTCGTCGATATGGTCCGGACGGAGGGGTGGAGTAGTTTGACGAATGGTGTATCCGTGAGTTACCGCCGCGACGGCTGTGGGCCTCCGCGACGAGACCCGAGGATTGAAGAAAGCTTGTGCTGACGAGATCAGGCGGCTGTTCTCCGTGAGATGAGCTAGTACGTTCCCAGCTCTGCGCGAGCTACCAGACCTCACTTGCACACGGGCGGGCACTAACGAAGCAGCGGCGGAATACGCTTTGGCAGCTACGACCTGTTCAAATCCCTCATCCTCTCGGCCTCACCCGGCACCGACGCCCACAGCGTGCCCGTAAAGCTCGGCGCGGGCTTGACGTCGGGCATGATTGGTGCCGCCATTGCCAACCCGGCAGACATGCTCAAGGTCCGCATGCAGGCTCTTGGCGGCAGCAAGCTGGGGCTCGTTGGGCATGCCAAGGAGGTGTATGCCGAGTATGGCGTCAAGGGGTTTTGGAGGGGAGTGGGACCTACTATTGCTCGGTGAGTGATTTGCTGTCGAGGGGCTGGGCGAAGTGGTGTGTGTGGCGAGGGCGGCTGCTCGTCGAGCTCGAGGCCCACCGGCGGTTGGCTGCAGGCTAGCTGGCAGAACCCCAGGAGGGTGTTAGGTGGTCGTGGCAGACGCTTGGCTCCTCAGTCTGAGAGGGCGGCTACTGCAGGAGCTGCCATGATCGTTTCGCCGCCAGCTGTGGTGACGCTCGTCCTCAGCCTGCAGGCTAGGTTGTCTCGACAGCCAGGCGAGAGCTTCACCACCAATTCCCCGTCCCCTCGTCGTCTAGTTGCATGACGCTAACACTCCAGCGCCGGTGTCCTGACCGCGTCACAACTCGGGTCCTACGACATTGCCAAACACTTTGTGCGCACGCACTACGCGGACCTGTTCCCCGAGGGCCTCACGACGCACCTGGCGTGTTCAGGCTTTGCCGGCTTTGTGTGCTCTGTCACGTCTGCACCAATCGACACGGTCAAGGTCCGAGTCATGAACGCGCCCAAGGGCCAGAACGCTACTGCGTTCAGTGTGATTGGAGACATTGTGAGGAATGAGGGACCACTGGCGTTCTACAAGGGATTCTTTGGATGTTGGATCCGGCTGTGGCCTCATACGGTCATTAGTTTGATCTTGTTTGAGAAGCTGAGGGCTGGGTTTGGGTTGGCGCCAATCTAGACGAGATTGAGCGTTAGCGCAAGCTGCTCGTGGGGGCGAGTGAAGACCGACCAGGCGGCAATCACAAGAGGGTGGTTGTCGCCGAGTCGTCGGCACGGAGGGATCAGAAGGACCACCGCACGAACGATATCGCCTCATCATGGCGGAGGCGGGTTGTACTGTTTGTACTCGGGCTATAGATGCATGAGAGGGTATACCCGTGCGTCAGTACCGGCGAGCGTATGACGGGAGTGGTGACGAGTGCATGAGGTGAGCAGCTTCAATCAGTTTACTCGGCTGATCTGTTGATCAGCGCGAGCTGCGAGGGAATGGTCAATAATTACGATGCTCAACCCAATGCCCTCACCGCACCGATGGCGCTGCGCACCATGCCCAGGCGCAGAGATGACTGCGCAAAATGTCACTATGGCGCACAGCGCAGCGCGTTCCGCGCATGGCGCGACGGGTTCGGTGTCCTCATCGCAGCGCACCTCTTCGGCTCTACTCTGGCCGCATGATCTGCAGACTGGGCATGGTGGTTCATCAGTGTAAACAGCTGTCAATTCAGTACCTACCCGTGTCAATCTCTTGCAATTCAAACAGTCTGTCGTGCGACGTTCCGATGTCGATTCCAGTAAACCCCTGATCCCTAGAAACGCCACTTTCTCCCTCGTCCATTCATCATGCTGGGCTCATCAACGCTTCCCTTCTCGCTTCTCTGACAAGGGAAGCAATGCTCTCGTAGGAATGGTAATGTTCCGGGACAGGCTGGGCAGAGTATCAATTCGTGCCGGTCTATCATGCACGTCATGTCGCGGGTCTCGATGTGCGAGCAGCCCACAGGCCGCAGGTAACTCTTCTCTCGTCCAGCGAGTATAGGCACACGGCGCAATGAGCCAGATGATGCATATTGTCAGTACCGAGCCCGCCTGCCATGCCAATCACTATGCTCGCAAGGGACATAGGGGATTGGCTCACGCCTACACCGAGACGACGACTACACCAGCGTTCAGAGCAATCAGCCTGATGATCGTCCGGTGCCGAGTAGCCAGGGAACGCCGTGTTCCATTCCTGCACCACTCTCATCCCTTCCTTCGTCATCGACTGGAAAGCAATGTCAACACCGGGGAGGCCTCACACGACAGCCTGCGACGTCCATCCCTTGACTGCGCTCACTGTCCATGCATATAAGAAGGCCAGCGCGAGTGCAATGACAGCGCCATCCTCCCACACCCCACCACATTGTCCCTGCCATGACCTACGCAACAGAAAAGCCCACCACCACGCCCCACCCGGCAGTGTATCCAGCCACCAAGGCCACACCAGCAACAATCGCCCCCCCACACCGCTCCCTCCTCGCCAGCCTGCCCGTCCGCACACGCCTCCTCGCCCTCCTAGTCTTCACAGGGACCCTCCTCGGCGTCCTCCTAGGCGCCCACCTCCCTCCCACGCGCTGCGCACCGTCAGTCCCCTTTCCTTCCGTATACAAAAACTGACGAGACCCAGGACAGACGAAACATGCAACGACCTCGCGGCGCTGCAGCGCACGATCGCGCTGATACAGGGCCGCGTGGCCGTCGTCGACGGCGTGATCGTGCCGACCCTCTATGGGCTGGTGGTCAAGTGGGTGCGCGCGACTGGGTGGGGGGTGCAGATGGGTATTAATGGTGTGGGACTGGTTTGGGCCTTGGACTGGGCGGTGTCGTCGGCGGCGGCGCCGGCTCCGGGGGAGGAGGAGGAGATGGTGTAGAGGCTGTGAGGGCTTGTTGTTTGGTGGGGATATTGTTGCATGTATTCATTAGTGGTTCGTGGAAGGGGTGAGCTGCGGGTCGGCGCAGCGCATCGCATCTCTTCACATCTCTTGTGCGATGTGCGCAGAGATGCCGCGTTCGCAGGGAAGTCGTGTGATCATGATGGCTTGAGAACTGACAAGTCTGACAATGAGCAGGCTCGGTGTGTCCATCACACTGCTGTGTCTGTGGTGTCCTTTTTGAGTTGAAGGAGTGAGAAAGGATGTGGTAGGGGAGGACGGTGTGGTGCGGCGCAGTCAGGTCCAGGAGATGTCAAAGCTGTCGGACTTGTCAAGCGCTCGCTACCTTCTTTAGCACGCGTGCGTGTCAGTGGACGAGATGATGGTTGCCGGGGTTGTGGACCTTGCAGCTAAGTACTGTACTGCACAAGTTGGAACGTGCAACCACAAGAAGAGTTGCGCGACGTGTTGGCGGCCAACAGCCCACACCTCACAACATCAGCTGCCTGTGCCTAGGCGACCAGATCCAGTGCTAGCCTGCATTAGAGGACGAGCCGCGTTATAAGCTCGTGTAATTGCTGCGCCGAGCGGATGTGGAAGGCTTTGTTGATTGAAACAAGAGGGGCCGCGAGCTCAATGGCCAGGCCGAGCAGTTGGACACAAGGAGTAGCAGGAGCAGGATGTGGTCAGATGATCATGACGTTGAGAGTGAGTTGTTTGGCAGTTGGAAATGGTGGATGTCGTTCTACGTCTAAGAGAGCATATGGATGGTCAAGACAGTGGTTGAGACGCGTCACGACGCGTATGACAGAGTAGTCCGAGTCGTGGCTGACGAGAGAGAGAGAGATTTCGGGACCAGTTGTCGATCATTTCTCGGCAATCACTCATGCGCGCACTCGTGTTCGTCAAGCGGCGCTCTCCACTCGCTGTGCATGTACCTATGCAGAGCAGGTGCCGAGCCGTCGTTGTGCGCCTGCTGTCCCAGATCTGCCATGCATGCAAGAGAGAGAGCAAGAGCAAGTGTCAACAACAATGAGATCTGACGTGAGCCATCTGGCGGACGATCTCCACCCAAAGAGGCAAGAGGTGCGTCATTACCGGCAACTACCTCAACCCATGCTCTCCTCGATCGTCTGCCTCGTCTGCACGCGCGTACTGCAGCTGCTGCATGACGCGTTCACGCGCTGCAGCTAGGCCCAGACACGGGTAAAGTTGCAGCATGTGCAGGGAGATGTGATCAGCTGGGCGCTGAACAACGGGGCGATCCAGCGAGTTGTCCACTATTGACACTGGATTCTTGGCACAAAGTATAATTGATAGCAACTGTTCACTTGTGATTCACTAGTTGTCAACGACCAACAACGACGCCAGGTTACACCCGTCTCTTCACGCCCAACCACTGCTCGCTCCACCACCATCACCACTTCTCCCAGCTGGACGCCCCTCCCCCTTTGTCTCCACCTCAACACGTCCTTTGTGATCCCGCCTCCTCTCATCGCACACTTCCCGCTGGCAAGATGCGCGCCTACGACTGCAGGCAGGAGCGCTGCTCATCGTCCGTGGCAGGGGTCTTGCTGGCGCTGCTCGTGGCAGCGCTCTGGGTCGCTCATCACTTGTAAGTGATCAATGTTGCGTCATGGTGCTGGTGTGCGTGTCAGGTCAGATGGCGTCGAGACAGTGTGCGTTGGCGCAGCGATGGCATCGCAGGGTGGCTGAGCTATCCACGACACTGAGCCTTCTACGCCGCTGCTCCACACACTGTGCGTCTGGCTGCAGATAGCTGTTGGGCGAACCTGTCCTCTACCACACGTTCGTCGTCAGCGGCGCTGTGCCCGTCGGACACTCCACCCTGACACCGACTTCACCTCCCCTTCGCCTCCTCGTAAGCAGTACTGACCAGCAGCAACTTGATCGGCCCCCCGCCAGGCCCAACCGCTGGCCGCGACGCGCAGCACGCGTACATCCACGGCGCAGCCGTAGCGCTCACGACACTCCTCGCCCTCGCGTGCCTGCTGTACACGATCTCCACCGCGATCTCCGCCCTCCGTGCGCTCCCCTCCTCCTCCCCCGCGCGCACAGCTCTCCTGGCCACAACCACAAGCATCGGGGGCAAGCAGCGCGAGTCCCCGGCACCCACCCCAGCGCCAGACGCGGAGCGCGGCCACGCCCTCCCGTCCAACGGCAACGGCGTGCTCCTCCCGCCCTCCATGCGCTCCTCGCCCGTCAGCGTCTCCCCGCACGCGCGGCTGTTCACCACCACCCTCCTGCTCGTGCTCGCCCTGTGCGCCGTGGGCGGGAGCGTGTCCTGGCTCAGATGGTCGCTCAGGTTTCTGCGCAAGAATGCCGACCACAGCACGGTTGAGCGCAAGGCGCTCGCGGCGTTCATGCTTGGTCTACGCAGTGTTTGGGCGGTAGGCGGAGCTGTCGTGCTTTGTGTGGGATTGCGCAAGGTGCTGAGGGGCAAGCAGCAGAGGGACATTGTTTGTCCGTCGCCGGTTAGGACCAAGGGGCATGTGTGGCCCACGCTTAACTAGTGTGACGACCTCGACCAAGGCTGCGTTTGCGAGCGTTAAGACATGTCGATGGAGACTGGTACGACAAAGCGCAACGTGCGCCTGATGACCATCTTCACCACAAATGCCGCGCCACAGCAACACTACGTAGGCGGTCGACGGCTCAAAGACAAGTGGATGTTGAATCAAGAAATCAGAAGACCATGCGCGTTCTTGCACTGCAGCAGAGCGCGCCTGTACCACCCCCATGTACTATACCCCCTGTGCAACATGTACTGAACGACCATGCATGATGTCGGCATGTGAGCGCTTCTCCGCGCTGACGCACACATTGAGCGTAACTGGCTGCATATCTCACGTCTGACACAAATCTACATGACCCAACAAGATCCAACCCCGGAACCTAGAGCTTTGCCTTGTTGACGGGATTGTTGGGGTGCTTTGCCCAAGCGTCGCCGACAGTCTTCTTGACCTCATTCTTGAGCACTTTGCCATTAGCGTTACGCGGCAGCGCCTCCTGCGAGACAAAGATAATCTGCGGACGGGCAGGGTGGCGCAACCTCCCCTCGGCAGCCTTGACGAGCTCGTCGCCCGTGGCCGTCACGCCGTCCTTGAGCTGGACGCACACGCCGACGACCTCGCCCATAACAGGGTGCGGGACGGGGACGGCGGCGGCGTCCGCGACCCGGTCGTCGAGGTAGATGGCGTTCTCTACTTCGGCGCAGGCAATGTTCTCGCCGCCGCGGATGATAATGTCCTTTGCCCGGTCGAGAATGTACATGAACCCGTCCTTGTCGACCAGGCCGAGGTCGCCAGTGTCCAGCCAGCCGTCGAAGCGGAACGCCTGCTTGGTCGCCTCTGTGTGGTGTCAGCTGGCGTGTCTCTGCATGTGGGCGCCGTGACGTACCCTCATTTCCATAGTAGCGAGTCATGATGTTGTTGCCCTGCGCGACAATCAACCCCATCTGCCCCTGCGGCATCTCCTTGCCCGTCTCGGGGTCGATAATCTTGATGGCGCCAATAGGCAGCGCATGCCCAACAGCGCCAGGGCGGTCGATATAGTCCTGACCGACAATACCGACGTGCGCGCCGTTCATCTCGGTCATGCCGAAGCCATGCACGAGGCCAGCGGCGGGCCAGCGCGTGTTCAAGTCTTTCGCCAGGCGCTTGGGCGGGGGTGCGCCGCCGTAAGACAGGGCCTCGAACTGGACCGATTTCGGGAGGAGGGGCGAGTTGATGAGCGAAGTGACGATCGCGGGCACGCCGCCGGTGATGGTCACGCCTTCGTCGACGATAATCTTGATGGCGTCCGGGACCGACCAGTAGCGCATCAGCACGACCTTGTTGCCCTTCATAATGTGCGAGAGGAGGGTCGCGTGGCAGCCCGTCGTGTGGAAGAAGGGCGTCGGGACGAGCGCAGACTGCTGGTGCGTCACGGCCATCCCGGCTGCTTCCTGCAGCGACAGGCCGGCGCGCAGAGCCGCGCGCAGGGGCACGACGCCACCTGAGACGACAGTGTGCAGCGCGGCGCGCTGGGTGGAGATGACCGCCTTGGGGTTGCCCGTCGTGCCAGAGGTGAAGAGAATGTTGCAGACGCTCTCGGGACCGAGGCCCTCGAGGCCCTTGCCCTCCTTAACACCCTTGAGGACGTCGTCGGGGCACTGCGCGTCGCCAATCTCGCCGACGACGGCCCGCGCCGCCGCGTCAAGGTGGGAGACGCTCGACCAGCAAAAGATTGGGCCGACGTTGATCTTGTCCAGCGCCTTCCTGTGGGGAGCGAGGCGCGCGGCGAGGGCCTGGTCGCAGAGGATGATGACGGGGTGCGAGATCTTGAGGCAGTGCAACTGCGGCTCGGGCTGCAGCGTGCTGTTGAGCAGGACGGGGACGGCGCCAATGAGGTGGGTGGCAATCCAGGTCACGATCCAGCCGACACTGTTCGTGCCGCCGATCGCGACGTGGTCGCCCATCTTGATGCCCTTGTGGCGCAGCCAGGCAGCAATCTGGAACGCACGCTCAAGGGCGTCGCCGTACGTGACGCGCTCGCGGACGTCCTTGGACTGCGGCTCGGGCGCCGCCGCAGAGATGAAGATCCGGTCCTTCCACTGGGTCATCACGGGGACCAACCACGAGCGGTACGTTGGGGGTTGCTGCCTTGGTCAGCTTTGCTCTCGAGACATGGATGCGCACATTCTTCCACACTTTCTGGACCTTGCCGTTGATCTCCTTTTCGACAATCTCAAACGGGCCGCCCTTGAACGTGATAATGGCGTCGCCTGACGTCAGCTCCATCGACCAGCAGCAGCAACCTACACTCGGCCATCGTGCGCTGCTTGGTGCCCGCAGGCAGGGTAGGGAGAGCCGGCATGTTGGTGAATGGTCAGACAAAGAGTATTGGACGCTGGGTGTCTAGGCAAACATGGACTCGAGGCCGCAAGAGAATCACAAGGTCACAGTCCTTCTTGAAGGTTGGTGTTCCGGCTAAACGCACAGCTAGGTACCGACATGGACTGTTCTCGCCGGCCGCCGCTGGGACGAGTCGATCGCTTCGTCTGGTCTGCGTCTCCGTCTGCGTGCGCTGCTGCTGCTGCTGCTGCTGCTGCTGCTGCTCGCTGTGGGCAACGCCTGCTGTTACGGGCCGATGAGGTGGGGAATCGGCTATAGGGAATGGGAGGCAAGGACCCGGAAATCGGCTTTGACCGACAACCCGCGGTGACAGCGCTCAAGCCTCCGAGAATGATAGTGGGCAGCGAGCGCCGAGATGAGCTTTGACGACGCGTATACATGTCAAGATGAGCTGAGGCGAGATCAGTCGCGATATGCTCAGCCAAGCTAGCTCACATACACTGCGACGATCATACCGCACCGCTGATCCTATTGATGATCATGAGGATCCTACACGTTGTGCCCCCCACTGCATAGTCTCACCTCATGCTGACTCTCGGTATTCGCGCTGCAGCCCTGTGTTGCAGATACATGATCATGCGGACAGCGCCGAGAAACGACCCCCGGCACGATCCATAAGCGACCAATTGCGGGGAGTGGGGTGGTGGCTTGGCAGGTGACACTTGGGCATCTCCGGGACAAATCACGGATAATCGCCTGACACCGCACCACGGCCTCGGCATTCTTTGGGAAGACTTGTCATCTGTTTGGGATTAGGGCGTTTGGGATCTTGGATCAGAGCGTTTGGGGGAGGAGGCAGGCTACGGCGCTCGGCACGTTGAGCGATAGGATGGGTTTCGTGGGCTCCGACTGTTCCTCATCCTGCCTCTTCATCTTCGTATATTGACCTCTACATTGGTCGAGGATTATCGGTTCATCCAAATCACCACGAATCCTACCATGGCCAGTTGGTGTAATTAGGAAACCGATACGCTGTCCACGACGGCGTCCACACTGTTGTCCTTCGCTTGGCTGCTATCTCCCAGGAACCAGTGAAACTCCTCATGGTGTTGGAACATGATTTTGCTGTGCCAGAACCGTCACAGCACTGGCGCACTGGACCCCCTCTCTGCCGTCCGTGGGGAGCAGTCTGACAATCAGCTGCCAAGGGAGTACGGCGAGTGCTCAGGCGTTTCATGCACCTGTCGTTTCGACGCAAATGGGGGCCTGTCTCAAGTATCGAGCACATGAGGCAGGTCCTGGCACTCCCCGCGTCTGCGTTTCCAGGAACGCACAACGACCTGCAGCGTGATCTTGGTTTCCCTCAAAGCAGACGCCGCAATGTCACCATGCAGCCAATCGCTGGAACAGTCTTGCGATGCATACATGCTCCAGCATAGCCATGCAATAATGGATCACGTCTTGGTTCTCAACAACTCCCAACTCACTATACCATCATGCAGGTCCGCACCGTCCTCCCCAACACCTGCGCGCCGTCCTTTTCCTCCTGGGCCGTCGGCACGGGCAGGCACGCCGACGCGGAAGGCCACAAACTCAGCTCGACCAAGCACCACCTCAGCATGGTCGTGCTCGGCGTGTGTGCGCTGATCACAACAGGTGTCATGGTCGGGTACGTCCTTACCCCATCACCAAGCGTTGAACCTCGCTGACGCGCGCAGATACACGCCAGGCCGGACGTGCCACAAAGCAATGAACATGGGCACGCTCTGGGGGGTAGCCTTTGGGATCATGCTCTACCACGTCGTCGCGACGGTACAATACCTGCACCTTTTGTATCGCCTTGAAATGGCCGGAGTCGTGCTCGACGAGGAGGCATGCGGGTGCGGCCGCTGCGGGCGGTGCAGCTTGGGTTAGCCTGGCTTGGGAGCACTCAGAGGCAAGCTCTGCGCTCGGGGGCACCGTTTGCCTGTGGTAGCGCCACAGGGCCGGCCGCGAGGGTGGCCGCTCAACCAGCTGTGATAGGTGCGTCGGCGCCGACGTTGCAGTGCCCGCCCGTCCCCGTCAGGGCTCCCGACGCCGTCGCCTCAAGATCACAGGATCGGCAGGGTCCAAAATCGACCCACAACCTGCCGCACGATGGCAGCTGGCTGGTCTGCCAGTGCAGGCAAGAGTACAGGCAGCCCGACAGAAGGATGCCAGTCAACTCGAGGTGTGGCGATCGAACACACTGGTTGTGTGGCACTCGACTCGTCGGTACTCGCTCAGCGTCTGGTCGGCCTGTTTACTCGGAAACTGTTCCATGGATATCTATGAAACCAACCGTGTATGCTGAGGACAAGAGCTACTGTGACAGGGTGTAAGATGTCGATTTGATGGGGAGCAATGTTGCTCTGAAAGAATAGGTTGCGTTGACCTCAACTCGATCGATACTATTAATGAATTTGATTCCGCTAATCATTACGTTTGACTTGATTACAAATTAATTCTAATGGTACTACAATGGCTGATGTCATGGATTGTTGTGATCAATGGCATACATCGCACCTCCTCTTCATCCTCACTCTCATCCTCCTCTGCGTCAACAACCTAGTCATCACACAATCACAATGAACCTCGACCCCCACCCCATCAAGCCCAACCCCACCCCGCCAACATTCTGGCAATGGTCCAACACCCGCCCACGAGCAACCACAAAACCCAGCGTCCGAATCAGGATCCTCTCCATCCTCCTCCCAACAATCTGCATGGACGGCTTCCTCTGCATATCATAAGGGTACGCCCCCCACCCTCTCCCCCGACTCACACTGCAGATATCCCATAGAACCCTCCTGCCGCACAGCCTGGGGCCTCGCCCTCCTCGCCGGCATCCTGTGGGGCGTCTTTGGGATGGCCCTCGTCATGCTTGTTGGATTTCATTATCTCGAGTACTCGCTTGAGATGGCTGGGGTGGCGCTGCGTGGGCCACGGATGGGTGGGCTTGCGGAGAGTGACGATGAGGGATAAGCGGCGCACGGGTGGACCAGATGGTGTCTGTATGGGCTCGGAAAGTGTAGGAGTGCGTGGGCTTGGACTATTGTTGCTATTTGTTTACGAGAGCGAGAGCTGCAGGTCTGTGTGCCGCCACCTGCTGCCTTCTATTGCAGATGATCTAACAGAAGTGGCCTCGATGAGGTGATCCAGCGGAAAGCTCTTGCCGCGCGCACAAGAGCTATTCTCGGCGGATGTCCATGACCTGGGTGTCATGGATATGCCTCTATTTCGCACAGAAATATGGGAGGTATTAGTCTGCGCGTGTGGACAAGGACACGTATTAGCAGAGCCGGAGCGTCAGGGAGATATGTACCGGAGCACGGAGCAGTGTGTACATGACCACAATGTTTCTCTCTACAATCTCCTCTCTTCGTGTCTTCTTCTAATATCCATTCATATCTCCTCCTCCTTCCATCTTACACGCGCCTAGTTTCCCTTAGTTGCGCACACCAACAAGACTGAGAACCTCGGGCGTGGCCTTGACCTTGTTGAGGGGCTCGCGGCGCACGACCTCGGGACTTCCATCGGGCCGCTTGAGGTCTGACAGGTCGGGTTGACCGGGCTTGCGCTCCGTGTGGACCACGTTCATGTTCTGATATCGTCAGCACCTGCATGTTCTGGGTGGGGGTCGACTTACGGGCCAGTGGGTGGTAACCTTGTAGGTGTCGAAAATCTCCTTTTTGCGCTTGAGGGCCTCCTCGGACATCCACTCGCGGGGGCACTGGCAGACATAGACTACGAAACGGGTCTGGTCGCCGACGGGGGACTGGTTCCAGTGCATCGTGCGCGAGTCCCACACTGCGGCGTCAGCTTGGCGTCCATGAGCGGTAGCCCTGCGAGCACTCACGGATCAAGTCGCCCTTGCCGGCGCACACCTTGACCTGCTCACACCCGTGGTCCTTGTACCACTGGTGGTCCTCGGGGGTAAAGTGGTACGAGTGGTCCTGGGGACCGGCATCCTTCTCGGGCCTGAACCCGCCGATGGACTCGAAGAACTCTGCGTGCTTCAGGTGGCTGCCCTTCATGACTACGAGGCCGCCGTCGTCCGGCCCGTTCGGGGCGAGGTTGGCAATGCCTTGGTACAGCAGCAGGTCGGCGACTGTACGCGGGTTCTGGTCCATGTCTGCCCGTCAGCAGTTGGCCGGTGAGGGAGAGACTTACGAGGCCACGCGCCGGTAGGCTCAATGTCCTTCCTGCCCTTCTCGCCAATGGGGAAGGTGCAGTTGATGGCATCGAAACTCGTGATCAGGTCGTCGGTGCCCCAAACATGGGCAAAGACCTCCTTGATACCAGACTGAGCACGAATGTTCCACACAAAGTCCTCGTGCGTGCAGGCATAGTGGACGTACATGCCGCCGCTGCCTCGTCAGCCCAACTCTTGAAGAGTGACTCACGTAAAGTTGATAGGCAGGCTGTCATTGTTCCAAGTGCTAGGGTCGTCCCTCTTGAAGCCATACGGGAAGGCCTCGAGCCACGAAAGCACACCCTCCTGGTATGCGTCGCAGTCCTTCTCGGGGATGACGCCGGGAACGACGACGTAGCCGTCGCGCTCGAGGTCGAGGAGGAACTGCTTCTTGTCCCTCTTGACGGCCTGGGCGGCCTTTGCCGAGGCAGGGACACACTCGGCGGCGTTGATCGCGGGTGCGGTGTCGGTGGTCATTGCTGCTGGTTCTGGTTGTGGGGAAGAAATGGCAATCGGAAGGTCGATGTACGGTGATTCGAGGGAAGAGCCAAAGAGATCAAAGAGGAACGGAGGAATGGGTTCCGGGTCTGGAAACACGGGGGTGTAGAATGGGCCTGGGAGGTAGCTGTCCTCTTCTGGGAGGGCGGCAAAGTAGGAAGGTGTGAGGCGGGAGCCAAAGTAGGAGGGGACGAGGGTTTGGGCCGGCGCAGGTGGTGCCGGTGCTGGGGGAGGAGCGCGGGACGACGACGGGGTTACCAACGAGCTACGAGCTGTGCTTGTGGAAGGGGAGCGGTAAGAATGTAGCGGCGCAGAAGCGCGTGCGTACGGTGCTGGAGCGCGATAACTCCACGCGGGCGGTGCGCGGTAAGAGGAAACGGCTGGGACTGGGGAGGCGCGATAGCTGCTCGCGCTTGAGATGGAGGCTGAGCGGTCACGATAGCCAGTGTAGCGTGAAGGTGGTTGGGCTAGTGTCGAGGGAGGGGCGACGACAGAAGCAGTACTAGACGAGCTGGATGCACGTCGCTGGGGGTTAAAGTAGACTGCTTCCTGGGGTTCTGGGGGGGGAGTGGGAACGCGATTGACAGTGCTCTGAGAGTGCTGCTTATGATGCCTTGCAAAGTCGGAAAGACGACGAATCTGCTCGTCCATCCGCCGCAGGGGGCTGGTTTAAGTATGTGCTAGCGTGTGTGGAGATGGTGGGGGTGAGCAGGAGCAGCAGCAGCAGCAGCAGGGGGCAGAAGAGAGAGAGAGAACAAGACCACGACGAGAGGTTGAAGAGGCAACAAGGGATATTGACCCGGAATGCTGACGAGAATGTGCCGATCTTCAGGGACGGGTCATCCTCGGGCAATCATCGGGCCGCCCCCGCACGCTCACCCGCACGCATCCTGCAGCGTCAACAGAGCTATGCACGCAAGCATGCATGCAATACGAGTCAATCAGCGGGCCATGCATCGCAGCAGTGCCGCGCACATACCCGCTAAAGGGGAGTAGCCGTGTGGAATGCAACGCGTTAGCCTCCCTCGCCAACGACCAACATAGGCGAAGGCCCGACGCTAGACTGATGCTCCAACAATCCCACAGGCCGTCGAGAAACAGAGGTCTGGAAAACGAGGTCTGGAAATCAGCTGTTGACGTGGAAGGCGATAGGTATATAGAGGCATCTACCGCCTTTGCACGGGAGTCCAGCTAGTCCAGCCTTTCATCCGAGGCATGTGGAGCACAAACACGGCCAAGAGTTGCCGTGCTGACTCAAGCCATGACGCGGAACAGGCGGTTCCGATTGCTCCTTGTGGGGGCCGAGGAGGCTGCTGCGACTAGTGCATTCCTGGGGAAAGAGGTGGGGAAGAGACGCACGTTGGCGCTGGCTTTTGGAGCGGGTCATCGGTCAATTACAGATGTTGGTGGCGTCGGTCACAGCCGAGTCGATGTGATGCCAACGAGATGAGCGTTTCGAAAAGAGCGAGGTGGGTCGTTGCATTCTTGTGATTCTTCCTTCTCCCTATGAGATTGTACTCTTGGTTTGGTTGCCTCTGAGCTCTCTAGAGCGATAGTCTAGTTGCATATGCGCCGGGTGACGCTCCAGGACCTTGTAGCGACATGAACGACACAAACAGTGAACAGCTCACAGCCAGATGCAGCGACGGTACTCAAGAGCAGAGACTTATTCATTCAATTGTTCTAACCCTCCTCACAAATCTATACACACCTCTACAGCCTAAAGAGGACGCAGCGTTACCGCAAACCTCGTCTCCTCAGCCCAAAGATCCCACTCTGGCAACACGCCAGGTCCACAACTAGCCGTTCCAATGCCCTGCAGCGCCGCGTCGACATTAACCCAGACATTCTCCCCCTTGACCAGGTCACACGTATGCCTAGCCGCCTCCAGGTCGTAGCTCGTCCACGGCCGCACACTGAGCGCAAACACGGGCTCGCCCGTGATTTGCAGCGCGGCCCTCCCGACGCTCGTGCCCAGCACGCCCGACCCCGAGATGGTCGCAGTGCGCACGTCCATGCGCGCGCCGTTCTCCTGCGGGAACACGTACGGGGTCTGGTAGTCGTCGAGCGTCTTTTCAAACGCGCCGACGCGCACGTGCTTGCGCGTGTCGGGGTAGGACTCGCCGGGGCCGAGGCCGAACCAGCTCACGTTGGCGAGGTGCTTGGGGAGACCCAGGCGGATGCCGAGGCGCGGGAGGACAATGTCCTTCCAGTCTCCCTCGGGCGTGACGTGCAGGTCGAGCTTGAGGGAGGTGCCGTCGGGGGACGACCAGGTGTACACTACGCCCAGAGCGCGGTTGTACACTGGCCCCGCGCAGCGTGCGTGCACCACAAACTTGTCGCCGTCAATGACGATGCGGTCGGTGCGGTGTCGCAGCAGGTCGAGGTGGTTCTTGTGCCACACCGAGGCGGGGTTGAAGTGCTCGCCCCGGTCGTTGTCAGTGCTTGCGCGGAAAATGTCGAGCCTCGCGCCAGAGGTAATCTTGACATTGCCGAGCGACAAGAGGTCGCCGGTGAGCTGGCAAAAGGACGCCGGGCCGAGGGTCACGGTGCCGTCGTCGTTGGGCTTGGGCGTGGCGGCCTTGGCCGCGCTGGGAGCAGCGCCAGTGTGCTTCGTAGGAGGCTGGAACTGGCCCCACGCGACCTCGTGGCCCTTGTCGCCCCACAGCGACTTGGTCTTGAGGCTCGCGGTGACAGTGTACCACGCCTCGCCCTTGCCGCTGAGCTTCTTGGACTCGGGGACGGCGACAGTGACGCTCTCGTGCGGCTTGACGGCGGGGACGTCGAGGGTTCCCGAGTCGACAGTGTTGCCGTCCTCGGCCAGCGTCCACGTAAACTCGAGGTCGTCGAGCCCAGTAAAGTCAAACATGTTCTTGACAACCACCTTGCTGCCATCGCTCGAGATCCGCACAGGCTCGATAACCTTTTTAAACTCGAGCATGCCCGGGCTAGGCTTGCGGTCTGGGAACAGCAGGCCGTCGGCGATAAAGTTGCCGTCGTGCACGTCTTCCCCAAAGTCACCGCCATAGGCCCAGTATGCCTTGCCGTCCTTGGTGTGTTTCTTGAAGCCGTGGTCGATCCATTCCCAGACAAAGCCGCCCTGGCAGCGTGGGTACTTTTCGAACAAGTCCTGCCATGTCAGCAAGAAAGCGAGTGGGAGCTGGCAGCAGCCCATGGACACGCTCAAGACTCACTTGGTACTCTGTCAAGCCACCGGGGCCATTACCCATAGCATGGGCATACTCGCACTGAATGAACGGCATCGCCCTGCGCTTCTTGTCGAGCTCGGGGTCCTCGAGCGGCTCCTCCTCCTGCTTGCCAATAGCCTCGACCTCGTCGTGATGCGCATACATGCGCGAGTACATGTCGACGTGGGCGCAGCTCCAATCGCCTTCGTAGTGGATCAAGCGGTCGGCGTCGCGGGAGCGGACCCACTCGGACATCTTTGCCAGGTTGGGGCCGACGCCGGCTTCGTTGCCCAGGGACCAGATGATGATTGAGGGGTGGTTCTTGTCGCGCTCGACGAGACGTTCGATGCGGTTGAGGAGCGCGTCAGTGTAGTGCTCCGAGCTGCTGGGGTTCTTGTCCCATTTCACTGGCTGCATTTCGAACCCGTGCGTCTCGTAGTCGCACTCGTCGATTACCCAGAGGCCGTACTCGTCGCACAGGTGGAGAAAGTGCGGATGCGGGGGGTAGTGCGAGGTGCGGACTGCGTTGACGTTGTGGCGTTTCACTGGGCGTGTGAGCATGAGGGAGCAGCGGCCGGACGCAGGACTCACTGATAAGGACATCCTCGAGCATGACCTCTTTGGTCAGTGCCCGTCCCATCTCGGGATGGAACTCATGGCGGTTAACACCCTTGAACAATATCCTCTGTCCGTTGACCTTGATCAACCCGTCCTCGACCTTGACAGTGCGGAAACCAACAC
Organism: Prillingera fragicola; assembly: GCA_002335605.1. Classification (NCBI taxonomy): domain Eukaryota; kingdom Fungi; phylum Basidiomycota; class Tremellomycetes; order Trichosporonales; family Trichosporonaceae; genus Prillingera; species Prillingera fragicola. The sequence continues at coordinate 208,908 of BEDY01000003.1, forward strand.
GGAGCTTGATCTCCTCACCTGCCGTTTTGAGCGTCGCCGCATACAAGCGCGGCGTCTCGGCCGTCCACGGCTCGACGGGCACAGTGATCTCTTGGCCGGTCGCGACATCAATCTTGAGCTCGGGGACAACCACGCGTCCGCCCGGGCTGCAGTCGACCTTGAACGTGCCCTCGCCCGCGACATGGTCATAGCTCGCATGCACAAAGTAGTCGTCCACACACCCCTCTGGGCGGTGCAGCAGGGTCACGTCGCGGTACAGGCCCGGGAGCCACCACTGGTCCTGGTCCTCGCAGTACGACATGGCCGACCACTGGTGCACGCGTACCGCGACCGTGTTGGAGCCAGCCTTGAGCGCGCTCGTGGCATCAAACTCGGCGGCCAAGCGCGACCCAGTCGAGGTGCCGAGCAGGTGGCCGTTGACCCAGACCTTGAGGAAGGACTCCGCGCCGTCAAACCTGATAATCACCTGGTGTGTCAGCCGCCATCCCTTGCAGCAGTTGCTCACCTTGCCATTCTCGAGCCACTTTTTCGGCACATCGCCCTCCCGCCTGTAGTCTCCCGTGGGATTCTCCATCGGCACGTTGGGTGGGTCCACGGGAAAAGGAAACTGGACATTCGTGTACGCCTGGCGCCCATACTTGCCGTCGCCCTGCAGCACCCAGTGGCTCGGCACGGGCATGTTGTCCCATTTACCATATGACACCTCGCCGGCAGCAGAGAGAATCTCGGGGGCGGCGCTGGAGCGCTCCTTGTATGCTGCTTCGGCAAAGGACTCGCCGTCTAGCGGGGCGGCTGTGGGGGAGAGGCGGAAGCGCCATGTTCCGTTCAGGCTCTGGGAGGCTGCCGACGAGACGTCGGCGGGGACACCAGGCCATGAGCGGGGCTTGAGGGCGTTGCGCTGGGCGACATAGGTCTCGTGTTCGGCTGGGTGGTAGGTGCGGTCCAGCATTGGTTTGGCTGTTGCTGCTGTTGGTTTAGGGGTGGATGAGAGCCAGGAGAGACCCATGTCTGGGGCTGGATAGATGATATATAGCGATGAGATGGGGAGAGAGTGAGATGGGATATAGCCCGGGATGACCATGTGATCAGCCACTCTCCCGGCTAAATGTCAAATGCTGACCTGAGATTCCCGTTCGATGCATCGTACGTAGCACGCCGAGCCTTGCTCTGAACGGGAATGTCGCTGCATCGAACGGGAATCTCGGGACCTTTCAGCGCATGCGTTGGACGCCGAGGCTATGTGGGGTGTGCGGGGTCAGTAGCCGGATGGACACGAGCCGGGAGAGAGGGGGAGAGGGGCCGAGATGGGGCCCTCGCACGTTTGTGTTGCAGTATCGGCAATCAAGTTGTGCTTGCCTTGCTCCTAGTAGATAGCACATTCCCGTTCGAGCACGAGCGCACGGGAATGCTCTGCGCCAGGACGAGCCAAGTGACGTGTCAGTCTTGCTCCCAAAGCTGAATGGTCCGTCCAACCATCCGAGGGCAGACGAGTGCCAAAGTGGTGTACGAATACATCCGGCCTCTGGTCGACCGGGCCATCATGCCATGCTCTCTACTATCGCACAACGTCGACTCATCATCCCCAGTGAGAGCCCACTAGGACCCTATGCAGAGTTGAGAATCTCCAAAGCAGTCTTTCCCCACCCCTTGGCCCTCTCGTCCCTCCAGCTCCCCTCGCCTGCCTTCAACGCCTCGACAAGCCCCCCAGCCTTGGCCTCACGCAGCGTCTCTCCCCTCTGCGGCTCAAAGAAGCGCTTGACCCACATCAACAAGTTGTACGCAATCATCGTGCCACTAAACGCCAGCGAGGGATCAGGCGGCGCGCTGCCAATGTCACGAGCACGCGCCCCAGGCGTGTCGGCCGGGGGGCGCTGGCCATTGGCCTCAAACAGGTCCGCGACGCGCGCCCAAAGACCCGTATCCATCGTTCCCGCCGAGGTCTTGATCTTGAGCTGAATCAACGCCGAGCACGCGCACTCGCTCTGCGTGAGGATGCCCAGCGCCGTGGCCGCGCTCTGGCGCGTCGCCCGGTCGTCCGAGTCGGTGAGAAGCAAAATGACACCCAGCCTTGCTGCCGCCTGCGGGTCCAAGCGACCCTTGGGCTGCTGCGTTGGTGTGTCTGACTCGGTCGCATGGGCCTCGGCTGGGAAATCATACACGCTTGTCTCGCCAGAGAATCGGTACCACCCGCCCTTGGAGTTGACGAGCATGCCTACCAAGTTGATGGCCGCGCGGGAGATGGCGAGCTCGCGATCCATGAGCAAATGCTCAATCTTCTCAATCACACGGGCGTCGGTGCGGTTGCCCGTGCTGCTGGTTGGGGGGAGGGAAACGCTGTCGGACACGATACGGCTGCCAATAACCGGGTGTGTGATGGCTAGTGGCGCGAGGGCGGTGAGGGCCTCGAGGGCGTGCGCACGGGTAGTGGCCGGGTAGGCAATGAGAACATAGAGGGGCACAAGGGCTGGGGGGATGGTCTCCTGCACGGGGGTGGCAAAGAGTTCGCTCAAATCGGAGGGCGACGTGCCGCGCAGAATCTTGGCGTACGCCGAGCATGCCGACAGGAGAAGTGTGGGGTCGGGGGGAATGTACGTGTCGTCGCCCTCTGGTGGAGCAATGAGGTCGTTGACAAGGCTGAGGAGCACAGTAAAGCCGCCATCCTTGACAAACGCCTCACGGCGCGCCTTTGCTGCGTCGTCGTTGCCAGTCGTCAACGGCAGGCACAGTGCGCCGAGAGCCTCCTTGACTCGCAACTTGGGATTCGCAGCCATGCGCTTGAGCTCTGGGACGAGACCTGCGGCAATGATGCTGTCGGCCACTGCGGGAGAGCGTTCGGCCGCCTTGCCTAGTGTCGCGAGGGCGAGGAGACCCAGGTCGGGCGAGGTGACAGAGGACACGGGGTCGATGGCGTCGGCGATGAATTTGATATCGTCCTTTGTGACTGTTGGCTCGGGCGCCATGAGTCGGCCTAGGAGGGCTGAGAGCTCTTGCGAGTCGGCCATCGTGTGTCGGTTTGTTGTGAATGAGTGAGAATGTGGATGACAAGTTGCTGGAAAAACAAAATGAACATTGACGTCAGTGTGTGTAATTAGGAAAAAGGTGTAATGGAATGTCCCAGAAACACGTGGGTTTTGTAATGAAGCACGTGACTTTGATTAGAATATTTTGTAATGAACCGCTGCTGTCCTAGTTGCGGCAAACTTGTGCCCATAGTCACCCAGGTGTGCTGATTCTTGTATCTCTGGGGAGTACTGGAACCATTGCAGGTATTGCTCGGCTCTTTGAGGCTGAAGGAACGTCATTTGTATCGACAAACGTGACGGCCACGCTTGAGAGTAGGTACTGCAGACAGCATTGAAGCCAATCACCGAGCCAACAGCCTCCTACCATGCCGCAATCAGACGTTTACGTTCAGACATCTACACAATGGGCAGCATGGTTTCTACTTTCTGACAGTGTGTGAAACGTGAAACGTGATGCATAATACAGACGATGCTGAGCTGCCAGTGTTGCTGACGGGAACAAAACCAGCCCTCTCGTCATCTTTCCAGCGTCGGTGTATCTTGTAACTTGTATTGGAACAGGCGGTGGGCTGCATACGTTGAGAATAAAGCTGTGTATGTGGGAGCAGCCTGAAATTTGAAGACCAAGAAGCAGATGGAGCAACGTCGCGCGGTAGCTGCAGCCCATCGCTTGTCGCACGGCTGCCGTGGCAGTTGCGCGTCCACTGCTAGCTTGGAGAGTATGAGATCGACTCTGTGCTGTGGAGACAACATATCCGCACTGTACAAGTACTCGATACTGTAAGGAGTCTCACTCTGGACAAAAGACACGGCAACAAACTCGACATCGAGCCAAGCCCTCAATCACATGTCTCGCCATCAACGCAACTCTTCTCCCCGTCCCAAGCCAAACCCCAACAAGCATCCCAACAAGCATGCAAGCCTGACACACGCTTCCCGGTTCCTCGTACGGCATAAGCATGCTGCAAAGAACATAGAAGGCTGGCCCGCCTTCGTAAACCTCATCCATGTAGATGTTCGATGTCGAGAACCACAGGTATGGGAACCGTGCAAGCTCGAAAGGAACGCGGGAAGCGGGACGGGAGCCTTCCCTGCACGTGAGGCTACTTCGGCTGGCTTTTCGACCATTTTCGCACGACGTTCATTCTTCTTTCGGCAGACTATGCATGCATTCGCTCTCGAGTAATCACATGCACAAGCCCTCCAGCTACTCCCTGCCGTTTCTGTCGACAAGAAAGACCCAAGAATGGTCGAAATAAAAGGACTCCTAGAAGGAGCAATAGCGCCCAACAGAATTGGGTGGCTGGTCGAATTGACCCAGTTCCTTGCCGACCCCTCCCGTTCAAACACGGGAGCCACTCTTTTCTTCAATAAGCTTGAAAGATACACGGGGAGACCTGAAATGCTCTTGGAACCTCCCCGCGGCATGGAGATAGGGGCTGGTCGTTGATCAAGACGCCGAAGTCGTTATCTTTCATCAAGTTATCGATGGGATGCTTGCAGGAGCAGCTGGGGAGAGTTTGCAGGCGTTCCAGGTGCCACAGATGCCCACAACACCGTCGCCGGTCATGGCGAGGTCGCGTGCAATTTGGGGTGATGACTTCATGCCTCTCGTCGTCGCCTATGACAGGAGCTCCACCCGCTACAGCGTGCCCGATACGAACGCTCCTATCCAAGCGCGTCAAAACCAAAATATCAAGGTCGCGTGGCCCAATGGCAAGGCGTCTGACTACGATTTCGTACATATCAGGAGATCGCGGGTTCGATCCCCGTCGTGACCTTTTTGCTCTGTTCTGCACTAACCGCTGCTCCACCTCGGAAAACAGTTACTCGTTGCTCTCATTCTCGTGTCCCAGACCACTTTGGGCCTGGTTTGTCGTATGCGCTCTCGTTCCCACCCCACCTCGGAGGAAGTGTGGGAAGAAGCGGTTGCTTCTTCGCATGCTGCTGCTTCCGCCAGGCGCTATTTTTTGGAGAGACGACGTCAATAGCAGTGACACTGACATATCTCTGGGATGCCGATGTTGCCTGGAGATGTGCGGCTTCTTGGCCTGACGAGAGGAAGCGGAATTAGTGCCTAGATGAGCGTGTACAATTCAATGTCTAGGACTTGTCTCGGCCATGAACGTTTGTGCCTGCGCCACTTGAGCATGTCTGCAGCAGGCAAGTTGGGATGCTGGCATCGGTTGGGCAGCCGCTCGGTGGTGCCGTCAGCGATGATCTGCAATCTATTGCTGCAGGACAGCGTTCCTGTAACGGTCTGGCAACAGGAGGGCACTCGTAGACCAGGCCGAATGGGGAAAGCCACCATCCGTATCCGCTCTCGGTTGACGCAGCGCAGCACCTGGCCAGCGGAGGCATGACATTGGCGCTGGTGGAGCAACGCACTAGAGATTCACGGACGGTCAGTAACCCGGATGGCCGCTTTGTTCTGGGGGTTCCTGCCTGCAGTGTTCCGCGTGCCTCGTTGTCTTGCACGTCAATTGCCTCTATGAGAAACCATGCCGGAGCTGTGCAGATAGGGTGTTGGACAGCGTCGCCAGTGACCCCGTGGTACAATCTGCACAATCTGCAGCCTCGCTGCAAGGTATGAGAAAGAGCGAGGTTCGGTTCGCTCGGACAAAAGGGCCTTGGGTACCTGGCCGGCATAACGTCAGCGGCTGGAACGGAGGTTGCTGCCACATGCCGTCCTCTGCAGCTGATGAGCTGCCCCCTTGCACTTGCATTAGGTGCCGAGAAAGCACATTTGCCGGAAGCCATGCAAGGTTGTGGGTATCCCATCCGAGGCTTTGGTCCTGTTTTGATGACGCTGACGAGAGTCGATAGTGCCCAGGTCCTGGGCAGCATCATGAGGTCCGGCTTTGCAACACCCAGTCCCTTAAAAATTAATCCTACGCAAGCTTAACGATCGTAGGCAGCAGCCCAGCACGCCGGATGGTGAATTGTCAGGATTCAGTAAAGTCTCGGAAGCCGAGGCCCTGCGTGACCAAGGCCGTGGGTCAGGTTGGTGGGCCACAGCGCCATCATGCGCCGCTGCAGCCCTCGGCTCAGGTATTTTCAGGTTGGGGTGTCGCAGATCCGCGGAGTGGCGTTAGAGATGCTGCTATCGCATCGGCGACCTGTGTCGAGCTATTCAAAAGTGGTAATATGGTACTCTTCAGTTTGGCGGAAACTCGCCGTTGACCCTCTTGTTAGGGACCAAAGCAACTCTATCAAAACCTGTGCTCAATTGCACGTCGTAATGACCGGCAGTGGGCTCTGGTGCCCCCTAATCGTTGAGGGCCCCCGAGGAGGGCCACGCATGTCAACAACGGCCCTCTGTGGCCGTTTGCAATCGGCGGTTGGTGCCGCCTGTAAGGCAACTGCCTTGACCGGCCCAGAAGAAAGTGTTTGTCCCTCGTCGCATCCAAGGAACTCCTGCGACCTCTTCTGGGGACCAGGTTCAGGACGTTCAAGTAAGATTAGAAGCCACCGGCGACGCCGTCGGCTTTGTCCTGCCCTAGTAGTGTGCCTCTCCAATCCCCGGTCAGACCATGCGGGGTCCGTAAGGGATTACAGCAGATGAGTTCCAGACGAGTGTGTTGCTTTCATGACGCTGTTACGCCATGCCGCAGACGAGGTATGGACGACCCAGAAGATCCAGAGCTTGGGCGGTTGCTGCCAAGCGCAACGAGGCCAACGAGGCGGCCAACGGCAAGAGGAAACGAGGGTGGTTCCAACTTTACCGGCTGGGTTTTTGGGAGTCATGGTCGGATCTGCTCTTCCCAGATTCAGAGGATAAGAAACGAGCCCCCATGACTCTTCCCCTCCTTCTTCATTCCCCGACTCTCTTCCACTTTCTCTACCTAGGACATTCTCTCTCACACACACAAAGAGTCTTTTTGTAAACAATGTTCTCCGTCAACGGTCTCGTTGCGGCTGCCCTCCTTGTGAGCGGCGCTGTGACTGCCACTGGCAGTTCTGCCCCTCCCGTTCGCCCTGTCAACGCCGTCTTCCTTGGCTGCACCAACGCTACCATGGTCGACGCTCTTGGCCTCCACAACAACAAGCATGGTACCTCTGACGAGTGCCTCGCCGAGTGCGCCAGGGAGACCTACATGTACTTCAATGCCGACATGCGCACCTGCATGTGCACCAACGAGACTGGCAGTGCCGACATTGTTGTCAAGTGTGAGTCACCGTGAACCACCTCCACCTTTATTGTCAATGTGGCTAATTCTCCGCCAGCGCTCAGCGGCAACAAGGGTGACTGCCCCGCTACTGCCTACACCTTCTACTACAAGGACCCCACCAACCTTGCATACAAGCACTGTGCCGAGGCCTACACCAACGGGCCTGGCTCTACCAAGCTTCACACCGTCGACGAGCCCATGGACTGCTTTGAGGAGTGCGACACGGCAAAGTACCCCGGTGGCATGAAGCTCCAGTGGCGCGAGGACGGCAAGTGGCAGTGCCGCTGCTACGGCGACGCCCCCGTCTACTCGTCCAAGAAGTGCACCTCGTCCAACTTCTACTTCTACAGGGCCAAGGGCAAGCGCGTAGAGACCAAGCCCAAGCCCAACCCCCACCCCGAGCCCGAGACTCCTGAGAACCCCCACGGCGAGACCGCCGAGCCCGAGAAGCCCAAGCCTACCCACAAGCCCAAGCCGGAGCACTCGCACAAGCCGAAGCCAGAGCACTCGCACAAGCCCAAGCCTGAGCACTCCCACAAGCCCAAGCCTGAGCACTCCGAGAAGCCCAAGCCTACGCACTCCAAGCCCGAGCACTCGCACAAGCCCAAGCCTACCCACTCGAAGCCTGAGCACTCTCACAAGCCTCCCAAGCCTACCCACTCGAAGCCGGAGCACTCTCACAAGCCTCCCAAGCCTACCCACTCGAAGCCGGAGCACTCTCACAAGCCTCCCAAGCCTACCCACTCGAAGCCGG